>VZRQ01006895.1:528142-613046 GCA_013397975.1 Machaerirhynchus nigripectus
GCCCTCGGGGGTAGCACGGACCAGGTCTTTACTTGTGCAGCCATCAGCTGCTTAATTCGTTATACGTCCTACCCGTGCCTCTGCCTTGGCGTCACTTCTGGATCTCTTCTTGGCCAGTTTGACACCTGGTGGAGATCAGAATTGTCCCAAACTTTCCTTTCAGCTTTCTTCTTCCCTTAAACAATATATATATATAAACTTGATAGATAAAATCAGAAATAAAATACCACAGCAACGAGATATACTGATTAAATGACAAAAGCAGGCGTCTCAGAGACATAGGTTAAGGCAGGTGTAGGCTAAGACAGGAAATGTCAATAGTCAAGAGATGCTGCAGGGGTGTTCTTTTTCTTAAATGGTGTCTATCAATTTCTCAACCTCACTGTCTCAGTTTTTATTCCCTCTCCAGATTCTGACACTTCTGCTTCCCAGGAACTGCCAGCTGTTGCTTCTAGTGCTACTGATGGCAGGGTTGTGTGACTTCTGTCTGAAAGAGTCTAACAACAACTGAGAAGAAATAGCCAAAGGCACTGTGCTGTTTTGGTGTCCGCTGTTCCTTTTGCCTGACTTCCCTATAGCAGAGAACATAATAAATTCTTTTTGTGGAAAATGTTTTTGATAGGCTGCCAAGTGCTTTGCTTATGTTGTGTTCTCACACTTGCAAAAAGCACAACTCTACTTAACATTCTTGTTTTTCTTCTGTTCCAGCCTCTAAATGTATGTGTGTATATGTATTTAAGATATTCAGTCGTTGGCTGATTTCCCCAAGAAACGGTTAGATGGAAAGAGACAATTGTCTCAGGTGCTAACCCTATAGTCTATGAAGATAAATAAGCCTGGAGCTAAGGCCAAACACAAATCTACTTTTTTCTCTTTGCATCCTGTTACCTGATGAGATTGAAGAAAGGAGAAAAAATAGGATAGAGGTAGTGTTTGTACTATTAATTACTAGTTTTTAATATAAATTAATGAAGTAATAGATTGAGAAAACAGAGATGGTGATGGTACAAATAAGAAATTTATTTGAAAGTGGTAGTGGATAAGAGTGATAGAAATGCCCCAAAACCTGGTAAAGACCCTCAGGTTCAGGGATGGCTATGAACAGAGGTTTTCATCAACAGTAAATAACAGCAAGGTTGGGGAAGACTTCAATTCCCTAGACAGCTGCAAGACAAAGACCATAGGCAGCATGTATTATCGGGTGTGATGGGCAATAAACTTTTTATTTACCAGCAGTCACTGATCAGACTCAACAGCCTAAAGGGAAGCTGTTCTAGAATTCTTTTCAGTAAAATATAAGGATATTATAATTCCTTTTAAAAATAATTTGATTATAGAAAATAATCTCTGATGAATGACTGACATTATTTACTACAAACTTCTTGAGAATCAAGAATACATCGACAACAATATCCTAAAGTCCTGGATATCAGAGGGCAAACATTAAGAAACCATGAAAAATGATTGGTAAGGCTGCATGGAGTGTGGAAGAATCATGGACTTACTGTAAATCCAAAATGGAAAACCCTGTGTAGCACTTTCATCCCATAAAAGAGGTTGGAATAGGTCAAGAATAATTGTGGAGCTAGTGGATAACTAACTACCTGAAAATGAATGAACCCACAGTAAATAGGAGAAATACAGTTTTCTGGGTTAGAAACTGCAGGATCAGAGAGAAAGAATGGATAAAAATCTTGCCGAACCAGATGTTGCAAAGAAAAGGATAACAGATAATTAAGAATTCTTCAACTATATAAATAAAAGTGATTAAAAAAAGCAAGATACATGGTGGCTGAATGCCAGGGATGAGATGAAGGCTGCTCCAAACATTGAATAAATACATTGCCTCAGTTTTCAGTGAAAAGAAAAATTAGGGTGGAGGTATTTGCAGAGAGTATAAAGTAAGCAAGACAATGTAAAATATGAGATTAGCAGATGTGAAGTGGAAGCATAAGTTAGGCTGTTTCTTGTGACAGGTCCCAGAAAATTGCACCCAAAATGTTGAAAAAATTGGTGTCTATTCTGTGTCAAGTCCTGAGCAAAATTAATGCAAAATCAGCGAAGTTGGGGGTGAAGCACTGTTATTGGAGATTGCTGGAGAACAGAAAACCTGTCTTCTAAAAAGGCAGAGGGAGTTAAACGAATAGCAACTCCATGACCTGTTAATTTGACTGAGAAAATTCTTAGAGGTAAGTGAAAAATGGGTTCAGCTACATTACGGTTCATCAAAGCTAGATCATGTCAGATTACCAAGCTGTTTGATAAAGCAGGTGATTCCTCAGGCAAAAGCGTTGCAGTGAAGCAAATCTGGATGCCTACTCATTAATAGGGTCCTTTAGAGGAAAACTCTTAACATGGAGAGGACAGCTGGGAGTATGGGTCAACATCAGGTATGGGAATTGCAAATGGGAAGCCAAGATACAGGCAGGCCGTGTGAGGTGCACCACAAGGACCAGTCTGGAGGCAAGATCACTGATGCTGTTGGGGTTAAGGAGCATACGTGTGGCCATGGCGTGTGTGGCCATCACAAAGCTGGCAGGCACGATTCTACTCCTGCTATCACAGCTGGGTTACTGAGGGCAGTGGGAGCAGGAGCATACTAACATGTTTAAAATGTGTTGAAATGGAGCTTACGCACTTAAAAACTAACAGTGGGAGCTTTTACTGTAATTTTGAAGTCCCCCCACTTCAGTGAAATTGAGGAGGAATCTATGTATCACTGCATGATACCAATGAGAATGCTGCTCAACATGTGCGTTCTGGGTGCATTATGTAATCCTTGTTAATTAGTCCAGTGCATAATAAGTGTGGGAGTACTTATTTTTGTATTTATGTTGCTGAGTGTCTCCAAAACCAAAAGGTTGTGGGTTTTTTCACCATTTTGATGTGTAACTTGGACCTGAATTTTCTTAATTAGTATTCTTAAGATCTTTGTTTCTCAGATGCCTGGCTCATGTACCTTGTTCAACTGTCAAAATTAAATAATTTGCTAGATTTGTGCCCAGAAGGAGTTCCCACACTCCAGGGCTAGGCTGGCAAGGGCTCTTAAGGGTTCTTGAAATGTGTGTGTTTCTGGCATATTTGTCAAGACAGTCTTTGTATTCTCACCTAAAAAGTGCCTTGTCAGCACTAAGCCTGAAGGCCTCCATCATGCCCTTGATTTCTTCTCCTCGTTTACTGTGGTACAGTGCAGGTTTGAAGGATTTTGCCTTTTTTTCTACACGTCATCACTATGGTGGTACATTCTTTGGAGCTGAAGTTGGTCACACGAGATTTATATCCTGTGTGTTCCTGAAGTATTTTCTTTATTTTAAACAAGATCAATCTGTTTGATCTCTTTGCAGGTCGTGTTTTCTAGGGTAGTGGACATTCCTTTTGATTCCCTCTAGCCTCTGTGTCATCACACTTTTTGTGGGCCACGTCTTTTTTTAAGGGTGATGCACAATGACTGGGCAATACTCACAGAATCACAGGTTGGAAGGGACCATAGTGGATAACCTTGTCCAACCTCCCTGCTCAAGCAGGGTCATTCTAGAGCACATTGCACAGGATTGCATCCAAACAGTTCTTGCATATCTCCAGTGTGGGAAACTACACAACCAAAAAAATTATTACTCAAAATAATTTTGAATTGTAAGTCTGTCTACCAGCATAATGCCTCTAAAATACTCAACAGTTTCTCCTTCAACTTTATATCCACTGCAAATTTAAAGTGCTTTATTTCCAAGGCCATCAGTGACCATACTGAACAGTACCAGGCAGCACCTCAGCACTTTCTGTCTTCCGGGACCATTGATAGCTATGACTCTCCAGCTCCTTATTTCATCCCTTCTGTACTGTTGTAATTTACACTGTTTCTCTGTAAAGGGTCTCGAACAGGCTCAGAGATCAGTCACAGAGACTACCGGTGTGAAGCAGCTTAAATGACCCCAATGCACTTAACTCTTCACCACAGTACTTGGACTACTACTGTATTCCTCAAAAGGTCTGGGACTTGTCTCCTCCTCTCATGATTTGAATGCCCAGCGGAAAGGTAAGCCAGTCATTGCTGAGGCTAAACCCAGGAGTCTTAATAAGCTGGCTTGCCCAGTCACACAGGGTCATGACAACAAGGCAGGTAAATTTCCTTGGTTCATAGTTTATAAATAATATTTATTGGCATGGTTACTGGTACAATCCCTTGAGAAGTATATTGCCTTATTTCAGCTGGGCAGTATAAGGCAATCAGGCATTCCCTTATATGAGATGAAAGGAACAACAGAAGAAGCCTTGAGGTTGAGGTAAATGACCACTGGGTATTTGTCTAAAATACAGCTATTAAAAGACAATTTCTGGGCAATTGTCTTCAAAAATTCTGCTTCCTGGTGCCAGTCAGTATCCAGGGTGTATTTTATTAGCACAAGATTTAAAAGACTGTCTGACTTCTTCAAAAGGGACTTGAAAAGGTATAGGTATGTACAGCATTGTTCAGAGGCATTGGAAATAAGTGAATGACACATTCATTCATGGTATATATTTGTCAAAAGCAGGTTTAAACTCTTTAATTGCCTTCAGTAGACTTTTCACCCACTAATTTGTGCAGTCAGTTTTTGAACTCCGTGAACTTTTAGCATTCACAACATGTTGTGACAAGGAGCTCCATGTGTGCTGTGTGAAGAGGTGGGATACCCCAGTGGGAACAAGAGGCAAACTGAAAAGAGCAAGATAAAAGTCAAGTTAAATGTCAGGTATATTTAAAGTCATAGGAGAATGTACCTGAGGAAAGGTACAGTGCCCTTACAGAAACACCCCAACAAAACAACAAGCAAACAATTTCTACATGATACCAAAAGTCACTGTGTTATTCATTTGTTAATAAAGCTAGATAATGAAAAGTTGTGTGGATAATGTACTGGAGACCATTCTTGTGCTGTAGCTCGTAACCATATCAAGACAACAAATCTCTGAAAACTGAAGTAAAACTAAGATTTTTAGAGAAGTGCCTGTTTTTGAAATATTGTTATACTGATAGAGCCTGAGTTTATATGCATATGTACCTCTGCAACACGATTAATAAACGTGTGTTTGAAAGGTACCAACAATAAGACATCAGAAACATAACCGAAGAAAAAACCAAAAACCTTGGTTGGTATTGTGAATAGTTACATTAATTTGTATATAGGTAAAAATCTCTGTATGGAGGTGTTTATACCAGTCCAAACAGGAACAGATCATCGAGTTTTGGAATGCATGAGGAAATCCCTCTGGAAAATGCCTCTTAAATTTCAAAACTATGCCATCACCAGAAGAATAAATCAATCTGCAATGCAGATGTAGTAATGAAATTTTTATAAGTGGACAATGTGTAGTACAGTCTTGTCGCTGTTGAGTCGGGGACGGAGAGAAAAACGTACGACACAAAGTCCAAGTCTGGGGAAAAAAGCCATTATTTTATTAATTAATCTGGCCTTTTATAAGGTGATTCGCAAAGATGGCAAGACATCATTGGTCCTTTGAGAAGCCACCCCTCAATATGATTGGCTGAGACTCTACAACACCTTTTTCAAAATATTTTTCTCAAATAACCATAAGAATAGACTGCAGGTGTTAGATAAAGAACTCATTTCCAAAACATTACAAAAACCATTTCACTGTTTTTCATAGTTTACGTGAGAAAGACAGAGTTCTCACAGAATGCTGCAGAGAGCTGGAAAATTTCTCTGCTAAGAGCTTTTTAGCATCCACACAGTCCCAGTGAGGGAAAAGGGCTCCTTGCACCTTGTTAGTCCCATCCAGGCAAGGTTGTTTCCTCTGTATATTCTGAGCAGCTTTGCTTGGTTGAGTTTTAAAGTCTCATTTACGAAGTTCTCCTTTCCCTTGACAGGCAGTTTTACAAGTTTAATGGAAAATGAGGAGAGTCAAGAGCCAAGTTCCACACTGACAACCCCTCAAGAGCTGTAATGTACCGCAACATTTGTCAAACTGACCTCCTAATTGTTTTAGTGATGTACTCTTTTAACTTCAGGAACTCACTGTACTCTTCATGAACTCTGGACAATAAAATATGGAATTAGAGCCATATTCTGACATGCACTGCTGTTTCCACTGAATCAAAAATGTCTTGGTAAGGAGAACAGTGAAGTCTGTAGAATGTGGTAGCTCAGCTGGGAAGAAGATGGAAGAAGCAGAGGGTGAGCAGAGACAGGTGGGTCAACCTTGGAAGCTTGTTCTAGAAGAAAATCTTCCAGCCTTGGAGAGGTATCCCTCTAATGTCAAGTGAGTCTCTGTCTCCCTCTCACAGGGTCCTTAGGAACCACCTACCTATTAAGAGGGGAATAAGATGGCAGGCTCTTACTGCAGTCCAGTGTTTCACCATTTTCACAGCGCTCACATGCATTGGAAAGATCACAACTGCAGCATTTCTTTCACACATGAGAGAAGAAGCTTTGCCAATTCTTAAAAAGTTTGTGTTTAGGATTTAATAAGGATGTGAAGGTGTAACAGAAGGAAGACCAGAAAACCTGACTTGGAGGCTGGGTCCTCCTGCAGGAAGTTGTGTGATGCTGGGGGGATGAGGATTCCTGGGTACTTGACAGAGTAAGGCAGTGAATGAGATGAATTGCTGGAATTTAGCTGGAGACACTACGGGATATGCAAAGAGCAGGTGGGTTCTGAGTATCAGATTCCAAGTTGTTCAGCCAGAACAGTGACTTACAGTGGCCACTGCTTTAGTTCAGCTGCACCATCAGCCCCGTAAGAGTCACCTCTACACTACCCCACTGGTGGCTGTACCCTTGATGGGTCAAAAACAGCTGAGGAACTTGGCCTTCACTTTTAAAAGGGAGGATGAAACTTCATTTCCTGTTAATACCTCTGTGGGAAAGAAATTCTTCAATTAAAAGTTAAAATGTCAGCACTCTGTCTTCCCAATGCCTAGCTTGGTTCATTATGGCAGCACAAAGGAAGGGCTACAGCTGGGTTTATTTCTTTTGCTTGATTTGAAAGTATCAGAATTAATGGTGCATATGGTGGCATGGGCTGCTTGTGGAGATAAAGAGGAGATGTAGGGTTGAAATTTTAAAAAGTGACAGGTTTTAAAAGCATTCTATACCCTCAGGACTAAGACACTTTCAGCAGCAGTTTGGAGTCTTACATGTACTTCGTTTTGTAAAACGCTATGTTGTCAATAAAGAAAAAAGAGTAAAAGTAACTGGTGGACCATGACTTGCTGCCAAGGAGGTTTAACTGTCCAGGAGATGGACTGTGGCTTGCTGCCATGGATGTTTAGACATACAAGAAGAGGATGAAAGATGTAGAGCCACTGCAGTCCAAACTGTTTCACAAAGGAAAAAAGCATAGCAGAAAACTTTATTTGGAGATTTTTATTAGTGTTCTCTTTCCCTGCTCCCCCCACCTTTTTGTTTACAGCTCTGAGGCCCTCATATTCAGAGTGGTTAAGGGGAACGTGTTACATGTCTTCCTCTATTTCCTTTCAACCTAATTGTCCAAAGTATCCTGTGAAATTATCATATTTTGATGCCAATAATAGCAATAAACTCAGTGTAGGAAGCACTTACCACTTCTATGTCTCTTCTGACCCTAATTTTTTTATTTCCTTTGGCTGTCAGTCATACACACATCTGCTGACCTCAGAGCTGTCACTTCAGTGCCTGGTGTGGTTAGACCACAAAAACAGTATCTTCAACAGAACAGCACCCACGAGAAACCAGGAGAAACCTCTCTGAGCTGAGAAGATTTAAGCCATGAATAGATGTTGAGACTGGATTAAAATGACCATGAATTAGACTGGTATTTGCAAGGCTCGCATCCCCAGTAATAAGTTCCCTTTCCTGTCTGTGCACAGATGGAGCCCTCAAGTTACCAGATGTATTTTGTGTAGAGGTCAAGAGGGTGTTCCTGAAGGAGCAGGACAAAATCAAAGCTCTTCAGCCTTGCTTGGTCTCTGTGGAGAACTTTCTGCTACCCTGGAAAAAAGCCTTGCACAGGGGACTGGGAGGGTCAGCTCAAATTGGGACAAAATGCCATGGCATAGGAGAAGTTGTGGACTCTCCGAGTGCAGCCACTGAAAAGATCCCCCTTTTAATTAGCTAATTAGCTGTTCTGTTCCTCCTCAGCAAACAAACCACAGCACTGAGTAGCAAAACAAGAGACATATTCTCTGCCTATGGATATAGGAAAGCAGATAGATAAGAGGAATAGAATGAGAGCAAGAAACCAGTCTCCCCATTGTGCTTTCTCAGTGTCAGTGAAAAAAAAGATCACTGAAATATGGGTGGGAAAAAGTAGAGTGAGAGGTGACATTGTGAGCGCTGGATGCACTGAAACACCTGCAAACATAAATGTGCAAATGGAGCCCAGGTTCATGCTTGGTTTCACAGACTTCTAAAGGAAAAAATAGATTGCATTTGGAGATGAGGTGACTGTTCATAGTAAACAGAAACTATGATAAATGGACATTCCTTTTGCCTCACGGACCATGTATGGAGGTTTACATCTGATATTACATTAACTTTGTCCACCCACATGACAGTTCATTCAAACAAGTGTGGACTTAAGGTGGTAAGTAGCCATCACGGGTTTGCCTCCAAGGTCCCTTACATGTCCTTCCCAGATTTTGATCAAGACATTATTTCCAGGTTGATTCCCTTAGCCACGGCATCTGCCTGATTCCAGCATAAATGCAACAGCAACAGATGATTCACAGATTTCTGGCCTTTTTTCCTAAGGTCTGCAAGACCGTGATTGTTTATCTGCAAATTGATATTTTGTGTATGTTGATAAGGAAAATAAAGCTGCAATAAGCCTATTTTTTTTAATAAGTCATCTTCAAACACCTTTTCTTTTTTTCCTAGTAGATTGGTTGTGCAAATAATGCAAGGAACTTACAGAATAAGATGCTGGCCACTTTCAATAGACTACAACACTGAATATTTATTTATGCTAATATTCACAAATCTTTCCCTTTCCAAGAACAACCTGGATATTATCCAGTTTTCATAAATAACGGTTATGCCATGTCAGCAGTATGTCTTTATTATTATGTTTTGCTGTATCTCCCCATCTTCTGTGAAACTCTGAGTTGATAAAACAGAGAATCTCTCTTATCACACAGTTCTGTAACATCTTGATTTCCCATATATATTTTTCAGGTCACATCTGAAAGTGTTATTTTTAAAATGGTTTTTGTTATCAATGAAGCCATTGAAATAGATACTGAAAACTCTTGATACAGCAACCTAGTAGGCATCTGCTTAACATCCTGCCCTGCGATTCATCCCTTTGACTTCCATGGACACCCCCTCAGCAACTCTACTGTACTGTGAGGAAGGCAGGTCCCTCAAACCAACTGGCAAATTCTTCTGACTTCAAGCTGGTCAATGGGCTTCAGAGGGTGTCTAAAATACATAAATGCCCTTTGAACACAGCTCAGTGCAGAACTGGGTCCTCTAATCTTACAGGCTTTTATTTTTGCAATCTATACAGAAAGGACTGATTGAAGTGCAGTAATAAAGTTTTATTAGCATGTCTGGGCAAATGCCTGAGCTACTGGTCTATGGCAAAGGCCTGGAGGCATCCAGACAGGTCATCCAGAACATGTACCATCTCCCAGCAGTATCTAAGGGGTATGGTATTTACAGCAGATGATGGTAGAGAAACTGCTAGAGGTAACCCTTTGCAAAAGAGACTTAAACTGTGCTACTGAGCATTTTTGCTGCTTTACTACAGAGGCATCTGCCTTGCTACAGAGGTACCAGACTCAAAAGAGAGTGGGAAGCTAACTGGTGGGTTTCTGACTTCCCTGACAATTATTTATAACTGCTTTTCCATGACCAGTTGTACCTTGGTGTTAGGAGCTGTGCCAGCTGTCAGAAGATGAGCTATAAAGGTGGGAATCTCCATTTCCATTTGAACAAAACCTTCAGTCCTGGCTTTATTGCATGCTGTGATTTCAAGGAAAGGATTCTATATTGCCTTGCTGCCTTGAGTCACCGGCAGGGATGGGGAAGGGTGTGAGGGCAGGCAGAAAAGCATTGTGGAGATGGATGCAGTGAAAAATCCATCTTTGGAAAAGGAACATCTGCTGAGAGCTCATGACAATGGGAGGGCTTCCCTTGTTCTGCCTCAGTAGCAGTTTGAACGCGTCAGGAGTTTACAGTTTGCACACTGGGCCCTGAGGATACTGGTAAGTGAGACAGGGTGCAGATGAGGCTTTAAAAATGCCTAGTGAATGAAATGTAACTTCACACAGCTAAAACTGTCACACTGCCGTAACTCCCTTACATAGGCATATCTATTTCTATTTAAATTTGCATACAGGCATGCTCACATGTCCCATTAAAATGTGTGGTTGGATTCATAATAACATGAGCCACACCATAAGTCCTTAGCTGCCCTCAGAGCAAATACAATTTCTTCTAACTGTAAAACTTGGAATTTACTTTGACTTTTTCTTTGTGAATTTATTCGAAGATCTACACATATATTTGTTACCATAATTAATTCCTAAGGATACAATTTAATATGAGAAATAAGCCATTCACTTGATCTATTTGTTGTTTTTCTCTTCTTGTTGTCTGTGATCAGTCATCTACCTCCAAGGCTTTCCTATGGTCACAGCATGGGATTGCCCCAGAAGGAAGGAATGAAGGATTTCCCATCAGAATTCTCCCTTGGTGGTGTTGTACACCCTCAGCCTCATGTTATGCCTGCCAAGTTGCGAGGAGGAACAGGACTTCCTTGCCGTGCTGGAGAGAGACCTGATGGCTCCCAAACCCAAGGTTTCAGCCTGCATTGCACAGACATACCTGCTCCTGCCCCTGTGCCTCTGCACCTTGCCCAGGAAAATAAAACTTTGAAGACTAACTCAAATAACAATTGGACATACCCCATATGCTATTGTTTGCTCATCAATATATGTGTTTATTCAGAGAATAGCCATTTCTTGAGTGCCTGTGTAAATAAAAACCTCACCCACACAAAAGTTATGAACAAAAGATAAATAAGTTATGCAACGAAAGATGCACATTGAGCAGTTATGAAGAAGAACAAACCAGCAGATCTTGAAACTAGAACCTTGCAGTAATCCTGAATTAGAATTGTGGGATCATTTAGGTTGGAAAAGACCACTAAGATCATTGAGTTCAACTGAATTGAGTCAATAATTGCAAAAAAAGAGCTCTAATTTGGGGGAAGTGTGCAGTTTTGTGGTTCTCTGCATCTGTTGCACTGCACAAGACAGAAAAGGGACAGAACCTAGTTAAAAATAGCTGCTTTCTGCATTTGAATAGCCAGATCTCCACATGCTATGTTTGTCTTTAATTTGAAATAATACTTACACAAAGGTCCAAATGAGTCAGTAGATGTGATCACAGCTGTCAATAACAACAGGTTCTTACTGCTTTGTCCTTTCATAAAACTTTCAAAAGGACCTTCATTTCACTGTTAAATTTTGATTTAGATTCTTTCAAGTAAAGGCATTTTTCTCTCAGCACATTCTTCTCTCACACTGCTTTAGTAATAACCAAGTTTACTGATTCACTTGGCTCTTGTCCCTGGAGGGTTTCCTGAGCACAGGGTGAAGATGGACATTTCCAATGTCACTTTTTAGTGACTCAAGAGCATTTATGTCCTAAACCAAGTCTGCTTTTATTTTTTATTTCCTTTGCATCCACATTCCTGCTAAGTGTGATGGCATGCATGAGGGAAGTGGCGTCAGTTCCAAGGGCTCTCTACTCTGTCAGTACACTTAGGATAATTCAAGATTTTGATTCTGGCCCTTTCTCTACACTAAAGCTTTTATACATGATGTCAGAATTTGGCATGCTTCAGGTTAGCAAAATGAAATGAGGTAAGCCTAAAGTTTTGGAAACCAGAACTTTACACAGGTCAGAACAAACAAGGGAGGTATTGATGGTGTTCAGGGTTCAGACTGAGCACAGGTTTCCTGAACACACTCAGAGACAACTAAGCTGAAACATCAACAGAAGTCACTTATAAACTGTGATATTAATGTGAAAATTATTTAATATCAGGATATGGGAAAACCTCTCTGCAAGCTGCTGGCAATTATTTCCATAAATCTTGTACTTACTTTGTTAGCAGCAGATATCTGAGAGACCCAGGACAATGGTTTGTACGCACCATTAACAGCAGGCACGCAATTCACCCAGGCCCTCAGTAGCCCTTGGCTGTGGTGAGATAGAGAAATACAGGAGATTCTCTCTCCTGGATGCCTTTGGAACATGTCTCTGGCACAAGCATCTCTGGGCAGAAACTCAGCCGCATTTTCATTCATTTGTAGTACAAGAGAGGAGGAATATTAGATTGTGTCCAGAGGAGGGTGACCAAGAGTGGTGAAGGGCCTTGAGTGCCAGACTCGGGAGGAGTGGCTGAGGTCCCTTGGTTTGTTCAGCTGGGAGAGGACAAGGCTGAGGGGTGACCTTGTCACAGTCCACGACTTCCTCAAGGGCATCAGCAGAGGAGGAGGTGCTGATCTCTCTCTGCTGCTCTACTATAGGACACAAGGAAATGGAATGAAGCTGTCAGGGGAAGTTCAGATTAGGAAAAGGTTCTTTGCTGAGAGGGTTGACACTGGAACAGGCTCCCCAGGACAGTAGGTAGAGCAACAAGCCCATCAGAGGTCAAGCAACATCTGGGTGATGCACTTAGTCATATAGCTTGGTTTTAGGAACTCCTGCAAGGAGCAGGGTGCTGCAGTTGGTGATCCTTATGGGTCCCTTCCAACCTGAGATATTTTATGTTTCTATGTTATGGTGACTGCAAAATCGAACCTGCAAAGCCAAATTCCTTCTGTTCCTTTGGCCATTTTAATTTGGTCTTGAGTACTCAGTATGAAATGCCATAGTCTTTTAGGGCGAGAAGAATCAGTTTAAGGATTGGAACTGAAACTACATTGGGGGCTATAAATCACTCTTTATGGTCCTGCCTCAGTGTGCTCAACGTTTGGGATGCTATGTGGGAAGGCCTAACTCCACAGACTCTGCATAAAAGTTGCTTGGCTACCTCTGTTTCAGAGGTCTGAATTCAGTTTGGGCAGAATTTGAAGGATCTTCATCTCATGGGGAAACACTCATTTTACTATGGCTTGAACTAGAGTTTAAATTTTATGTGTGTATCAGATTCCTGCCTTGCTCATGTATGTGGTTGTTATCTAAGATAAACACAAGGCCACTTTCCAGCTCACTGGGGAAAAAAACATTTAATTGGAAAAATTATAATAAAGTAGTATGAACAATAGGAACAAAACAAGAGGTGAGACCAAGGTTCCCGCTATAATTCAAACAGTTTGAAAGAAGTGAAATAAAAATATAAAACATTCTGATTTATGTTGTTCTTTCTGAACACAAACATTAAATACTTTTAATTACTACAGAATACTTACAGATCTAGAGGACTTCCATACATTTGAACAAAACTGTCTTCATCAGTCTGGTAGATTAGGACCACTTGTTGACAGCAAAGCTCAATGTAACCCAGCCTTCAGAGACTTGTAATTATCAGCAAACTCTTCATGTGCATGCATTTGGGTGTTCATCTCTGCTTGGGACATCAATGTCTTCTTTTTTTTTAGCCCTTTCAACTGTAGTGGACATAAATAAAAACATGAAGCATTTAACATAAAAAATTTCCATCCTAGAGTACTTCGTTACATTTTTTACTTCTTACTTAGACTTCTGGTTTTTAACTAGAAGCTGCTTGTTGATTTATACGCTGCAGTTTTCTTATTCTATTAAAAATGTTCTGCTACACAGCACCCTACATTTCCCCCGCCAAGCAAGAATTCCAGGACTTTAATCTAAATATTACCTCTTCATCTATTTATATATGACAGCTGTTTGTGGAAATTTCTTTTCACATAGAATTAGTCTGCTGCTTATGTGCTGTACATGCAGCACGCAACATGTACTGATTTCTCATGCAAGGATAAAAGAAGGACCAGAGTCCTTTAGAAAGCCTAAACCCAAGGAGAAACACAAATGGAAAGAAAGGAAATGGGACATGAAAATCTTAACTTGGTGCTGCTTACTCAAGAGATTTTAATTTTGATTTTCTCCTCTGGAAATGTGGCTCTTCTGCTGCCTAAATAAATGGAAGGCAGAGCGTTGTGGTGCTCTGGAAGTGCTACTGGAATTGGATTATCTCCCTTCCTCCACTTGGCATCACAGAACAGTCCCTTTTAATTGTACCCTCTATCTGATTATTAACCACTGCTTCTGATCATGCTCCATCTCCTCCCTTATCTGCTTTTCATTTCTGCATTGCTTCTCTATAATTGCAACTGACCTGCCTCAAGGCCACAAATTATTTCCTACCATCTTTGAGTGCAACGAATTGTTTGGGGGATTTTGGTGGCTCCCCTCATCTTAGTGCTGCTCACCTCTTGCCTGAAACTGACTTTGCTGGGATCCAGCACTGGCCAAGAGCAGAAGCAGTTCCTACAGGCACTGGTGATAGGGGATGAGGCTTCTGAACCAGCACAACCTTCAGTCTTCAAATAGCTGGGCAGGCCCAACAGCAAAGGTACTGTGAGCTACAAAATGGGAATCATTGCCTTGCCTGTGCTCGACTGGGCAAATACAAAATGTAGTGGTGGCTGCCAGCCCACAGTTGTTGGGTGAAGCAATGATTTTTGAATCGTGGTCCAGAGGCTCTGGTATAGTGTAAGCAGTGCATGCCAAAGGTTATGAAATGCACTCTTAAGAAATGCTTCATATATTCATTCATTGTCTTCTAAATGCCATCACATCAACCCTCCACGCAGCCAGACAGGAATAGCCTCAAAGTCATTGAAATAAATACATTTATTTTTTAAAATCCTAGGAGACAGACAGCCCTTCTTGCCAGGAAGATGATTAGGACATCACTTGGAGTTTGGAGCAGAGTAAAGGAATAAATGAAAGAGATAATAAATCCCTGTATTCATATTACAGTTCATGAAAGGGGAAAAACTGGCAAGCATCTGCCGTGTAAGAAACTGCTCTGGAAGTCGGGAAACAAGCAAGAAGGACCTGGACTTCTCTGGAGGAGCAAAAATACCCCAAATCCCTAAGTACTGCAAGTATCCAACCCAAAAAGATAGCAAATACTCAATGAAAATAAAATTAATATTGGTTATTAGATCACTAAATACCCTGTGACAGCCAGCTCTGAGTTGCAGTGCTGAGTACAGCAATGCCAGAAATTTCAGACAGAGAAACCGAATACCAAGTCTGTATTGCTGCAATCAAGTACTTTGCTTTCATTTATAAATAATGCTGGTTTGCTTAGGTTGCCAGTTAGGAGCTCTAAGACTATCTGGGATGATATCTCATTCCATTAGAAAGCCTTTGTTTAATACATTATATGCTCTGAAGGGCATCACTGAAGAAAGAGGCTCTAAGGCCACAAAGCAAGAATCAGTTGCATGGAAAAAATGGGTTTTCATCCTGTATCAGAAGGAACCTGAGATCTTCTGCCCCTTTTCCTGGGTGAAAACAGAGATACCTACTTCCCAGATTGTCAGTCTCCGAGAAGTTGAGCTCACCTGCAAAAATGCTCTGGTCTTTTGGACCCTGGTTGCAGACTCGCATTTGCTGAACTGAGAGAACAAACCTAGGTATTTGGAGGAGGCCTGACATCCCCCTGAGAGGAGCCAGTGCCCAGCAGATGTCTCTGGTGTAGGACTGTACAGTACCTCGGCATCTGCACAGGCACACCCACACATATGCAGGGTCAAGGACTGGTGGGCTTGGGTTAGGTGAGGTAAATAAAGTACAGGGATTTGCATGTGCAGCTACAAATGAAACTCCTCCATACAGCTGATCTGCCTGTTGAGACCTGGGAGAGATTTGGCCCCTTTGAAATTGAGGTCCTACTAAGTGATTTGCCTACCATTCTTTTGCACTCCAAAATCGACATCAGAGGCACCAAATACACGGGTTTTTTAGAGTCCCTATGTTATGAATAATTGTTAGGCCCTTTTCTTTTGCAGGTTATTAGCTGGTATGCAGATAACATCTGTTAATACAACATCTGAAGGTCTCGCCTCGTGTGATAACTCTGTCTGCAGTGCAGGGATGTTCTGCCACTTCTTTAAGTGGAAGTTCCTTGGGAAGGCTCTGCTTTTAACCAATGAATGCGTGGAGGTTTCTTAAATGAGGTTATTTTTCTCCTTTTTGTTTTCTCCAGGGGATTTTTATCGTTGTTCCTTCTGAAGCTGGGACTTATGCAGTTGTGCTGCCTATAAATCCCCTGTAATAACACTGTAACCCAGTGGCGAAACACAAACACATTTTGCAGAGGGCTGGCAATCTCAAGGATAACATATCTGGGAGAAAAAGCAATTGGACAATGAAGGGAGAGGGAGTAAATGCATTCACTGCAGAAGGGTTTCAAGGAGAGGTCAATCATGTTGGGAAGCACCAGAGACATTATACAGGGAGAGAAACATGGGAAACAGCCACTGCTGACTGCTCATCATGGAGCAGCTTGTCTGAGGAATGCTAGCTTCAAAAACCCAGATGGACCATTTACACAGACAACATCAAGCCTGCACGTAGATGAACTTCCTGTCCAGCTTTCCAATAGATTCACAAACAGATGGGTGTCCTGGAGTCGTTCAGTCCAGCTCAGTTTTCTTTTATCTACAAAATCAGTTTTGATCTTCTGTGAACAACTTTAATAGACAGTGTTCAGGAGGCACCCCTGGCGCTGGTCCCTACAAGAATCAATTGCTGAGGTCTTACAACCAAGCACTTCCAGAAAAGAGATGTCTAGTAAAAAGTAAGTCAGTTTCCTTCCTCTCTCATCATGGATTTGGTTTCTTAGTTTATCCCACTATACAGAAGAGGATGGCTTTTATTCTCTACACAGGCAGCATACGTTGAGCCAAAGTAGTGGCATAATGGGTGGTTTCCTGAATAGAATGCAAATATGCTGATTTGCATCACAATATTTCATCAATATCCTGGAAAAATTGAAATTCATTTAAAAAAATTATGGAGATATAGGAAGGGAGAGGCAAAATTTCCCATCAGAACCCAGCAAAGTGACACACAGCAGCTGGTGATACCTCCCCAAGCATGTTAGTGCTGCTTGCAGGGGGACCTTCTCCCAGCAGGAGAGAAGGCTTTACACTCCCTTGTTTTGAAAGGACATCTGATAGCCCAGATTGCTCTGCTAGGCAATGTATCATTTATTTATTGGGATTTAATGGGATTGAGTATCTGTCTGCCTGTCCTGGATGCATCCTGCTTTCTGCCCTGTACGTGACCGATAGGCACCAGTAATATTGCGGTGAACAGACACGTTAATTTTAGGGGCAGATGATTATTAAGCTGGATACTGTGTGCTTCTCCCCACATCCAGAAAGCTACAGAAGCACTGGAAAATATGCAAAGATGCTCCTGATGGACCATCATGAATGAGGATAACCAAAGGTACCAAAAGGCCTCTGCACCAGAAACCAATAAATCCAGGAGGGGTCTCCTGTTGAAGAGAGGATGAGCGGGGGTGGCTTGAGGGAGATCAATAAGACCATGAGAGGCAGTAAGAAAGCCAGCATGGAACAGTTGTCAGCTGTCTTTTCTAATCCAAGCAGCACAGGGCAGCAAGTGATCCTGTCAGGCAGAAGCTTCAAAGGACAGAAAAATACCCATACACACAATATGTAGATAATTTGTGGGTTGCCTTGGCAGAGACCTTTTGTTTGTAGGCTCCAAGGTCACCTGGGCTCAGAAAGCACCCAGACCAGTTGAAAAGAGAGTCATCACCACTGGTTCAGATGATAAAAGTGTCCCTCTCTCCGCCTATCCCTTGGAGTCATTTGGGTCCACATCTTATGCCCAGACATGCTGCCTCTCACCCCCAGCCCAGCCCGTGGTGGCTGCTTGAGCATAGGGACTGAGCAGCCAGCTCCAGGCTTCCAACATCGTGGCACATAGTGGGGCTAGATGAGGCCAGAGGGGTCCCCTCTTGTTTCTTGCTGGGAGAGTGGTCTCAGGATGCAGAGCAGTTCCCTGTCTGGTGGGTGTTGGATCAAGAGTCCCCACGGGGCTCAGCTGATTGAGCTGGGGAAAAGCCCACATTGCAGCTGTTATGAGATTTCCTGCAAACCATTTGTACAAAAAACCCCAAAAACATAATTTGTACGCAAAGCATGTGTGCTGGGGAGACTGTCCCTTCATGCCAGCCTCGCTCCTGGGACCCAAATGACACATGATCATGTGCGGCTCATTTGGCACCCCATACGTGCACTGGTGCTATCTTATATGCCCTGCTCAGGTTGCTCCTCAGATAGTCAGACTGACATTATTTACTGATTGTATTGGTTTGGTTTGGCAACAGGAAGGTCTGTTCAAGATCATCTCTGAGAGCCAGAAGGGAGGGATACTGAGAGGCTGTGCTTTCAGTACTGTCCCTGAAAGACTCTTCCTTACCCTTTCCATATGGCTTCATTCTGCTGTTGGAAGCTAGAGAAAGCTACCCTGGTAGCCCCCACTCCTTGCTATACAACACAAGCCAAGAAACTCTACCCAGTCTTTGTACAGTGATCTCCTAGCTCACAGTTTCAGAAGCCATTTACAACTGAATGGAAAAACTGTGGATAAAGTTCCCAAGGAAGGCAGAAGCACATAAAATGTTGATACTTGGTACTTCACACCTAGCTCCAGAGAAATTTAATTTCCCTAGCTTTAAGACAGTAAAGTCCCCTAAGTAGCAGTAAAAGCAGCTTCAATGTAAAAAGGACTTGACAATTTTTAATAAGTACATAGGGTTTTTTCTATTAATCATGTCCTTTCTGCGAGGTGACCAATAATTATGGTCAAATGCACCAGTACCAAAAAGGTCTGTGTTTCTGCTCCCTGCTCTGTGCTGAGGTCACCTGTACATGCAGGTCCTCACCTCCAGAAGCAGGTCTAATTTTGCCCTCCCACAGCAGCTATTACTCCCATGTTGAAAAAAATTACCTGACAGGTTTCTCTATCAGCTGTTCTTCACACTGAACCTTCTCACTGATGCTGTTGTTCTGGAAGTACAGTACCAGGTAACACAAGTGACAGTAGGTTACAACCTGCTATCTCATCCATTCTCACTGTCTAGGAGGAAGGTATATATTCACCAAATTATCCCTTAATCCTTCAGATCAGTGCAATTGCACACTTGCATCCTTAAACAGATGGCTTGAAAGGCAACTTCTAACAGCTACCACACACACTCAGCTTTTTCTCCCTATTGTGCAGGTATGAGGGGGACCAATGCTGGTCAGGATACTGACTGATAGTGAATATCGATCCTCTTGTCTGGCTGGCTGAAATGACATCCATTTATAAATGTATTTGCAGAAATGTTTAGGGAGGCCCAGACACATGTGCATGCATTCCTTGTGGACATAAAGAGAGAAGTGCTGTCAGCCTAAATCCACAATCCCCTTCCCATACCTGCAGCAATATGGAATCTAAACAACTAGACTTTTGGCATTTCAGTGGAATGACACCACACAGGGATCAGCAGTGGGTGTGTACATATGCACACAGCTACCTTGCTTCTGCCCAGTATGTCTGGGGGCTGTGGCAGCTCTGGATGAGTGTTGGTATCTGTAACTGAGTCCTGCGGTGCACTGTTGGGGATATATACAGATATTCAACTAGGAACATTCTGTATACTTCCAAAAATTATTTTAGATTACTTTCTAAATAAGACAAAGTTTTAGTGAGCCCACATTTTTCAGGCACTTAGCAAACACTTTCCATCATAAGCATTGCCAGCAAGCATTTGCTCACTTGCTGAGCATAAACACATCCTCTTTGTAGGGCTTTTGGGTGGCAGCTTGTGGGGAACACTGCCCACTGAGCACAAGCAATGCACTTTGCCTTGTGGTCTGGGCTCTGACTGCCCCTGGAACAGGTAATGTGACTGAGATGGAAATCCCCAAACCCAGCAACCAACAATGTGTGATGTGAAGATGGTTGCTGTGTCCAGGAACAAGGCCAGTTGCCCCTATCAGAAGCACCCCATTGGCAGCAGCACAAGACACAGCTGGAGACAGGCAAAGACCAGTGGGATATGTGGTGGGAGAGAACACTGGATGAGCAGCAGGATCTCTGAGCAGCTGTAAAAGCAGCAGGGAGAGGCAAGGAAGTAGAAGGTTAAACAAAGGAGAGAAACAGAGCAGCAGAAAGAGAAATGAGGAGAAAGCATGAGCGACCTCATCAGGTAGTAAAACTGCATTCTTTGCTATCCTCAAGGTGCATTGAAAGCTTTCCTTTCTCTTTCAAAACTCATCAGCTTCATCCAGGTCTCAGTGCCAGAGCTCTGGGCCCCTGAAGATGTGTGTGAAAACAGAAATAACCCACATTTCCCTAGCTGTTTGGCCACATGGGTGTAGCATGATCATTGAAATCGGGGTGCCTCTTGCTGTGAGGGGGCCCTAGCGAAGTGCTCCAGTGGCTCTGCACTGCCTGAAGAACAAGGTGATGTGAGGAAATGCTGCAGCCCCCAGCACTGCCCCTACAGCTCCAGTCAGGGCTGCAGGCCAGGTTGCTGCCCCAAAGGTCAGGGGAACACTTTCTCCACCTATTCAGCAATAGCCAGGTCCTGCCTCCCCCAGCCCAGCAGCAGAAACACCTCTATGGAAATGATCCAAGGCTAGAAAAAAGTGGCAATTAAGTGCATTGAGGTAAACGGGGTCACTGGGACCTAACAGGGCTTGGAAACAGTCCCAGATGCAATAGTTCTGGGTAACAGGAGGGGAGCAGAAAAACACGGTGGAGCTTCAGACCCCAGCCATCCTTTGCAAGCGTAGCTGACAGCCTTTGCACCCACCTAGCTGCATCCCCTGCCTGGCTTTGGAGCCCTGCAGGCAACCACACAGACCACAGTGCTATGTGTCCCCAAGAGTACCTCGGCCTCAGCTCAGGTCTTGTGACCTCTTACCAAAAGTCTCCATATTATGTTACCAAACCTCAGAGCCTCCTGCTAATGATTCATATATCAATAACTGCATTTTGCAGTACTGGCATTTACAGTGACTTCACTGAGTCAAGAAAAAGCAGCTGTTTAAAGGGGCACAGAAATCAAAGGTCATCAGTGAGACCTTCTGCCCTGTACCTCCCCACTTAGGAGGGTGCTGCTGTCTTGGGGCCATGGGAAAGAATGGCCTGCTCAGCTTTGTTGTCCTGGTGCACTGAATGATGATATTGTTGTCACAGCTGAAGAAGGGAGATTGGAATTGGATTTTAGGACATTATGAAAATCTGGACAGAGAGATATATAAAAATACTAGATAAAATCTATTTCTGCACATGTGCGTTTCAGGGCTGGAAAAAGCCTTTCTAGAATCATCAAACATGGCCATGTCCAAAATAAGTTTTTGACAAGTCTCATGAATGCCTGCTGTGTCTGTGTCTTCCCCATAAACCCACCTAAGGGTGCTGGTCCCTCTTTGAGAATGCTTTAGGGTGCTGGCTAAGTGGATGTCTGCTGCTGTGCATCAGGCAGGGCTGTTATTCATTCAGAGTACACAGCACTGGGACTAGAAAACTTCATTAATCAAGGAAGTCAAATCGTGCTCCACAGATTTATGAGGGTAATGGGGGGCTTTGCCCTGGGACCAAAAGCAGATGGCTGGCATGGTGTGAACCCCACTCATAAGGGCACCCTTTATCTAACACTTGTGAAATGCAAGCTCAGCCCCCTCCCCTGAGCGCGCACACATCCCCCTTTTGGGCAAAGAAAGCCGTGGGTGCCACGCGAGTGTTCTGTGTAGGAAGCAGACCAGACTCCGGAGCTGCCCTCCTCAGGCCACCAAAAATCCTGACTTGCAGGAGATCCCAGCAGGAGACCCCAGTGCAGGTTTCTCACCTTTGGGTGCTGCCGGTGCCTGCCTGGCATTGCCAGAGGTGGGAGCACAGCCCACGACGCCCGGATGGAGAGAGTCGGGCGGGAGAGGGTCAGCACAGAGCACACCCGGCTTGTAGAAAGGTGTTGTGTGACCCTGGTATGGATCACGTCTCTGTGTGCCTCTGGTTGATCTGCAGTTTATATAAACTACTTAAAAAGATAAAACTCAGCTCCTTTATTTAAAAGATGCCAATGAACAATTCAGTGACCTCTCACTTCCCTTCTCTTTGTTGTTTATTTTTTCCCCTGTTGGCAGCAGTTTTCTGAGAACTGTCATTATACAGATATCTCTCACTTCACTGAATACCTCCGGCAAGAAGAGTCCTACCCAGCAGGAGTGGAGGATGAGTGGTGGGGGGAGTGGGATTTTTATTGAACTCTGTGTCATGAGTCTCAAACAGGGTCTTTGAAGTCATTGGGGTAGATTGAAGGCTGAATCAGTGGTTTTCTCTCTTCAGTTGAGGGTTTCATGCTCAAGTTTGGCTTTCTGGCAATGCTGTACATGTCAGATCAGAAGCAGGTTCATGGTTTTGTGAGGTAGTTGGTGATCTTTGCCACGGACCCTGCCAAATCCACCAATATTAATACTTATTTCTAGGAAGGAATAAATGTAGTTACACATTCACAGCAACAGTGATAAATGCAACAAATACATCTTTGTGCCAGTGTTACAGCTTACGAACAGAAAAAGTTCTTTATAACAACTGGAATATTTGGCCTGGCATTCACAAGTATCTCCACAACGTCTGCTTATAGCAGTAGTAAATTCTAAATAGTGGTATTTCATAAGGGTGCCTTGGGATCACAAGCTTCATTATCCATTATGGATGCTGATCCCAGGCACTCAGATCAATATAAAGATGTACTGATACTGAAATTCTAATGCATAGCTATATTCTGAAATGTTCCAATCCTAGCAGGATGACAGGTAAACATAAAAGTGCCATAAATGCTCCTAACCTGTTTTAGTGAAACATTCCGTTCTACAGTAATTTTTCTCAGTCTGCTCTTCCTTTGAAATGTTGATTCAGACAACATTTGAATTAATAGTATCTCCATTAAAACTGTTCACATTTTCTCTCTGAAGACTCAATTAAGTCCTATAGCTAAGTAGTCAAAAGTAGAACTATTTCATCTTTAGCCATGTACCTTTTTAATGCCAGGTTGTTAAAGATAAGATTTTCTCAGAAGACAGTGTAGCTTAGGCTGGTGGTTTAATGGCTCTACAAGTAGGTACAACACAGAGATAATTTGATACTAAAACCTGCTTGTCCTCAGATTTCTCTCACCTTCTTTTTTGTTGAGAATCTCAGCATTCACAATCACTCTACCAGGAAAAGTCTTGTCTTTTCCCACTTACCAACATTTACTGGAACAAGAGAAATATTTCTGCCTCTGGATGAAGACTTAATGCATTATTTTTGCTGTTTTCCTGACATCATTTTAAAAAGCCCTTTAGCATGACCCATTCTGGAGATGTGCAAAGTGAGATTGGCCATGGTTTCTAGAGCTGTGCAGTGATGTGCAGGTCACCACAGATAGCACTGGGGCTGATCCCCCTGCACTCCATCCTCATGGGCAGCCCCAGAGGGATGCCGTGGTGGCTGCCCATGCCAGCACCCCACTGCTGCTGCTTGTATGGGTGCAGGACAGCACCACACAGCCCCACTGTCAGCCCTACTGTAGTGAGAAGTAGTGCAGTGAGTTGAGTCTTTGGGAAAAAAACAGAATTTTGGGTCTTTTATAGCATAGCACCTTCCATACGCTTTTTGATAGCTCAGAATACTTTATTCAACCAAGTACCTTTTCATGCAGAGACAGAGTCCACATAAATAAAAAGAGCATTGGTTTGTTGTTGTAACAAAGCCAGGAGGACAGCTGAGCAGCTCCGGAGGGACAAGGACTGTAAAAGGATGTCTGCATGTTAAAATGAGCTCATAAACAGCTGAACAGCCACTGTGGTTGTACTGGAAGTTAATTCTACACTTTCTAGCCAGCCTTGCTTCCTGATATCACCCTGGAAAAAAGTATATATGAGTATATATGTATATATATGAAGTATATATGAGTGTTATCAGTAGGGGAAATAAGGCCTATAGGGATTTAGCTCTTAACAAATATGGTATTAATCAGACCCTCATCAATGAAGGAATCAGCCATGCATATTCGAGGGAAATTTTCAATGAGGAAGAGGGGTATCGGTAAAAGCAGATTTTCCCAGTGGCATTTTAGCCACTTCTTCTAGACATCACAGCTTGAGAGGATGCTTTCCACTGGTACTGATTTCTCACCTGGCCTGGAGCTGGCCTTTCCCTGCACAGTCTGACGCACAATTAAGGTCCAAACCAACACAGCCAAAGGTTTGCAAACCTGCTGTGTGCAGGCAAACCCTGGCAGCTCCAGGCTTCCTAATGTTTGTTGGGCTCCCCGTGGTGTTGAGTGGGGCAGGAGCTTTCAGTGCCTGCTGGGGACCAGATTCTGAAGATGTGACAGAGAAAAGAGTCATCTTCTCAGCAGGGTCTGGCAAGGCTCCATCATGGCCAGGGAGTGTCCACTTTGGCTGACACCAGGTTACATCCTCTAAATACAGGAAAATTTGCAACTTAATAGGGCTGTGTTTAAAAAAAAAATCCATATGTAATTTTGAGTGGCTCATGCTGAGACATCATGTTATCAAGCTGACAAAGCAGCATTCTTCTCTTTAGGCCAGATCCCAAAGCAAACTTAAGCCGGTGGGCACATTGCCATCGATTTTAGAAGATTTGAGGTTGGTGAGGCCACATCTTGAACACCACTCAGTTTTGGACACCTTATTACCCCCAAGCCACTGACATGCTGTGAGGAGTTCAAAAGAAAATGTCAGTAACAGGGTTTAAGATAACTGGCTTAGGAAGTAAGACCGAAGATTACTAAATTATTAATAGCTTGGCTAAGCAGCATCTCAACAGCCTCTGAAGTAGGGAGGCATAAAGGAAGGAGCAAAAGGCAGAGAGGAGCAATATCTCACCAGGTGACAGTGCCACAACAGCCATGGTGAGGTCAGGCTGGGAGAAGCCCAAGTTTGAAGGCTGAGCCAGTTGAGGGATGCCTCTGGATGTCCCTGCCTCCGGCTGTGCCTGCCACCCACAACGCCCCACCACCTGAGGACCCCAAGAAGAAGTGGAAGGGGAAATGCAACATCAAGAAAAAAGCTCAGAGACCGAAAAGTGTGTGTATGCTTTTAACTGCATGATTCCATCCTGTAACAGCTAGATTTGGAGTAATAATGATTAACTCTTTAAAATTTCAGTTGTGTTACCAGTAAATTCTTGGCTTTACTTGATGAGCAACCCTTTTGTCCACAAACAAGATTTGAGTGTAATGAGGGGCAGGGTTCAGCTTCGTAGATGGGCATTCAGCTGGGCATGTGGCTTATTTTCTTGCAATATCACATGAACCTCTATGACCTGTGATAGCCTGTGCAGACAAGAGATACCCCTTTAGTGGAAGGCGATGAGGTCAGAACTGCTGGAGATGTTTCATGGGATGTTTAATGTTCCCAAGGACTCCATTATTTGCCATCATCTGGAAGACACCACAAGCAGTAGTAAGTTGCCCCAAAACAGCAGGCTTTGGCATTCAACCATGTCTCAAAGAAACACCATTGGGCTTTGCTAGGTTTATATTTGAGTTCAGTTTAGCAGTTTTTCATAGCAATTTTTTCATAGTAATTTCCTTTGGATTCTCAGAAGGCAGAGGGGGAGACGCAGCAACTGGCTAGGCTCATGGTGGGGTCAGCAGCCCTTGGACAAACAAGAGCAGGACAGAAAAGCAGAGACCAGCCAAGCCCCGAAGAAAGGCTGCTTTGCTTTTTCCACTGCCTGATCATGCCGTGCTACCATAAACCCAGCACAGGACTATTGCCAATACCCTTCCTTGCTCTTATTGCTTTTCCTGAGGCTGAAAACAGTGGGAACATCAATTCAGTTCAACTTCAAAATGTTTTCACTGTTTTGCTTCCCTGAATTGCTCAGGCTGCAGATCAGATGTCTTTATTTCAAACACAGAATAACTGTGCTTCCCAAACTTGAAAAAATGCCAATATATTTTCTTTTGTCAAAGTGCAAAACACAGGAGAGAGGCAAATGAGAGGGATTGTTAGTGAAACAACGCAGCAAAGGAAAAAACCTAACACCAAAAAAAGTCACACCTCAAACTCTGAAACTAGATAGAAAGCTGGACGCAAAGAGTGTTCTTTCACTGTGTTACACCATCTGAGGGACTGGGATTCTCTTACTATCTAAATTTTTTATTTCAGAAAATTTTCAGGAAAAATTTTTGCCCTCTCCATGAGAAAGGCAGAGCAAGCCTGACATGTCCAGTCACCTTCTAACTTTTTAATACGGAAGACAGACACAGGCCAAAGGCAAAGACATAAACCTCATTTATACCATGGAAGGAAGATGAACTTTGAATGCCAGCCTAGCGTACAACCCCCAGGTACATGAGGGAGGGAGCTCACAGAATCCTCCCCCACACCTTGCTACATTGGATGCATTCTCCTCCCAGCTGATGCAGTCCGTGCTCCACAGTGGGGAGTCACTAAGGCATCACGGGATGAACACCTCCTCCAGGAGACAGGCTGGAATCATGGTGCTTGGGGAGGCAGCATCATGGAACTACCCATAATGGTGCTGACAATGCTCCAGTAAGGCTGCAGGCAGTGACCTGTCCCTCCTGGTATACTCCACCACCACCACCTCCCACACAGCCTCCGCAAGAGGGAGGAATCGGTGCCCTTATCAGGAGTAAACAAAGTTAATGTTTTATTAACATTGACACCGAGTTCCCAGTCAGTGCCGGGTGAACTAAGAGCAGTTCAAGCTGGTATGGCACGGAAGGAGCCTGGGATGAAGCCAAGCCTGGTGTGCCAAGGAGTGCTAGCACACAGGTCTGCTCAGGACAACATCTCCAAGGGATAACATCTCAGCCTGGATCTAACCTTTTAGGCACAGTGCTCCAAAAGTGGCCTCCAAACTTATTATTCAAGTTGCTAATTGTGCAAACCACAGAGAGAGGAAGAGGCTTCACCTCCCTGTTTGTACATATAATTCAGCTACCTCTGGTCACAGGAGTGTGACCCTTGCAAACACATTCTCCATTGGTTTCTTTTGGAGCATCTTGGTCTCCCTGAGGCCAGGCTTTGTCTTGCTGGTGCCTTGGTCAGCAAGAGAAGTGCAATGGATCCTGCCTAGCCCTGCCCACCCACCACCATGCCTGGGCTGTGCAGGAGGGGAAGCCAGGCCGTGGCCTCACCTCCAGCCATGTGCCACTCCAGATTCCTGAGCAACCTTCCCTCTCTCCTGTGTGACCTTCCCTCTCAGCCGTCCTTCCTTTCGGTGGCCAGCCCAAGGTCAGTGGTGCAGGCATTAAAAACCAGCCAAGGAAAGCAAACATCAGTCCCTCTTCGAGCAGCTCTGGGTACATTAAACTCAACAAAAGGCTCTGGGTCAAGGGACTGGCACTGCAATGGGACCAGGGTTGCTGCCATGGCCAAATGCCAGGGCATTGTGGCAGAGATGGACACTGATGGGCAGCCCTGTAGGGGCAGGTGAGGAAAGGGGGCACTGGATGAATCCTGATGGACTATAAAGCAACAGGGAGCTTAGACCAGTCCTCCTGTGGGGCCATGAAGAGTTGCCACTGGTCAGTAACAAGTGTCCTGACAAATTACTGCAGTGTCCAGGAGTCCATAGAAAAGCTCCATCCTACCTTGATAAACCACTTCAGACAGGCAGCACTAATTTTCACTCATGCACAAACTTTCCAGGAGAATCACAGGTTTGTCACAGCTGCACGTGGAGGCTGCCCATGGCTCGGCCATGCCAAGCATCCAGCAATTCATCAGGTTCCAGGTCAGCTTGTTTGCAAGGTGGTGGAAAATCCCCAAGTTCCCAGTGGAAAACTTCTCCACTCAGAGCACTTGCACTCAAGAAGGTGCTCCTCTTGATGGCCCTTCTCTCTCCATGGTCTCTGCTGCTGCAGAATAGAGGAGGGACAGGGGACAAGCCCATGAAGGTGACATGGCTTGGGAGCAGGCTGTCCATATACACAGCATGCAGCATATGTTCCCTCTGGGCCCCTCATGCTGCCACTTGGATCTCACCAAAGAATTAATTCATATTTTTGCATGCGTTCCCAGGCCTGGGTTTTGGAAGAGGGGAGGGCAGCCCATCAGGGGGTTTTTGTGATATGAAACAGTGGAGACCTATTGCATGCTCAGGGACAAGGGGTAATGGCCTTAAGCTGAAGAAGAGCAGGTATAGATCAGGAAGAAATTAATTTGCTGTGAAGGTGGTGAGACAATGAAACTGATTGCCCGGAGAAGCTGTGGGTGCCCCATCCCTGGAAGTGTTCAAGGCCAGGTTGGATGGAGCTCTGAGCAAGCTGGTCTAGTGGAAAGCGTCCCTGTCCATGGCAGGGTGGGGGGTGGAACTAGGTAATCTTTAAAGTCCCTTCCCACCCAAACCATTCTGTGATTCTGTGATTCTGTCTTGACTGAGTTGAGCTCTGTCCCAGTATCAGGACTGGCCCCTCAGGGACACCACTCCGTAATGGTTGCAGCTGGATGTCCATGTGCTGGGTGCTGCACTGTGGTCCCAGCTGTCATCCAGCTGCCATCCATCCATCCGGCCCTTCCCAAGCCTATGCACAGCTCCCCACGTGGCTGCTGTGCCACCAGCTCTGCTGATGTCAAACTGGCTGATGTGGAATTGGAAAGCCTCCATGTTTGCTCACCAGTCCACTTGTCTCACAGACTGGTGGACGTGGTGCACCCTTAGAAAATCCCAACCACCTTCTTGTCTTCCACCTGCTTGCTAACAGCTTCCAAAAGTAGTTGCACACTTAACAAGTAATTACTTATTTTCTAACCGTCCCCCCCTCAATACCCTATGTCCCAACAAACGGCTACACATTGTAGTGGGAGAACTGTATCTACTACTTGCAAGCTAATTGGAAAAAAAGAAAACAAAAGAAAACCCAGAGAGAAACAAGTTCTCCTTTGCTTTATCTGCTCTGATAACAGCTATCACACAGAGTCTATCGCAAACCCTACGGGCACTTGGCAAAATGCGTAACTCTGCCGACCCACCGAGGCAGTCGAGAAAGGAGAAGGGCATTTGACAGGAACAAACTTTCCCTTGCCAGCATTATCAACACCCTTTAAAAAGAACTGTATCTGCAGCAGGTTGATAGTGGTGAGCAGAGGCTTTCATTGGCACAGGAAGCAATCTTGGTGACCTTCAGTGGAGAAGAAGGTATAAAACCCAAAGTCTTTTTCTTGGTCAACTGTCTGGGCACCAGTTGAATTTCTTAGTTTCCAAGGAGGACACAGTTTTGGGAACTTTTTTGAGAAAATGGCAACCTTAAATGAAAAGAAAACCTGCAGCGAACGGATGGCAGATTTCCGTCGTTTTGTCTGGAATCCAGAAACAAAGCTCTTCATGGGAAGGTCCTTAATTAACTGGGGTAGGTTTTCATGTGCAAGATTCTTCTCTTCCTTCTGGTTTTCTTAAAAACTGTGTGTGGGGGGTGTCATCCTAATGAGTGGGACAGAGTGTAGACGTGTTGAAGACAGCAGTTCTCATATGAGCTTCTAAGCCACTTTTTGGGTGGCCCTATGGGCTGGATCAAGTAGATCAAAACACTGATCCATGTAGTTCCTGCAAATGTATGACTTCAAAGTGGTTTTGAACCAAGTGCTCCAAAAAGAGAAAAATCAACTCATTAACAGGTAGCTTATTAATAGCATGGGGTGATGGTTACACCCCATGTGTGGTTTTGACACTGCTAATTAAAAGGAGGTTCAGATACACAGAGAAATTTGCTTAATTGTCCAATGAGTTTGTCCAATTCTTTGGAAACAAGTCTTGTTTTTCTGAAATTCCTTTCTGAATTATTGCCTGCCCAGTAGATCTTGTTTCTTATCGCTGTGTGCTAGCATGCATTTCATGCTAGCAGGTATTTCATACCAGCAAGTATTTTATACTAGCAGGTATTTCAGCTGAGCCTCCCTTCCCATAGCCAAACTTGTGTCTACAATGATGATCTGTATCATGATCTACATTCTGGGAAGGGCAGCCTGGACCATTGCAAGGAAGATCCATACTCTTCCCATAGACTGTAAGAGTAGCTGCAAGTTTCCAGATGATTTTTTTTCTGCCAAGAAGCCTGGGTGTGTAGCTTATTGGCTACTCCTAAAATCAGAATTTTACAGACAATGCAACTGAAATGGAAGCTTTTCGAGTTGGTAGAGAAGAAGGTGCTACAAGGCACCTATGATTACAAGGACGGGTTTCTAATAGCACCCCCCCCAAAACAACCACTGGCTGCTTGTACAGCACCAGCCATGTGTAAGAGACTTCATGCACATACAGACACAAACACAACACTACTCTTACATTATCTTACAGCAGAAAAAAGTAGCAAGATTTTACTGTTGGTGATTTCAGCTGTACAAGGCAGTGAGGTGATACGGGTCTAAAACCAACACATGTGAAATACTCACAATGCTGTCATCCAAATAACAGAAGGAGCAACTTGGGTTTGTCAAAGAAATACCTCATCATCTGTGTTGCTTAGTTCATGTGTAATAATCAGATAAATGGTCTTAATATGTGAAATTACCTCAAGATGTCACATAACCTTCAAACTTTAAATAATATGAGCTCAGCACCAACTCCTTCAAAAATCCTTGTAGAACTATACAATTTTTTTCTAGAAGAATATTCCTTTGAGTGTAAAGAAATTATTCCAAAGCACATATACAGGGAAAACTTCCCTGGGCACAAGGGTGCAAAGGAGACAGCTGCTGGGATCATCCTGGCTGCAGAGAGAGCACTGCCTGGCCTTGCTCAAGAAATGAAATTCTGCCCTGATCCTTTTCCACAGTGTGGATCAGCCTCTACTACCTGGCTTTCTACGTGGTGATGTCGGGGCTATTTGCACTCTCCATTTATTCTTTAATGAGGACGATTAATCCATATGAGCCGGATTACCAAGACCAGCTGAAATCCCCAGGTACTGCCAGGGTCCCGCAGCAGCTGCGTAGGACTGGGCTGGGCTGAGAGGCATTGGCAGAACCCAGGGCTGAGGGGAGACCAGCTTGGAATAGATCAGGTCACTTCTGCCCAAACAATCCCTGCAAAGTTTAACCTCTGCCTGAAAACACTTTCAGGCTTCAAAATAAATCTGGCACATTTATTTACATATTGATATATGAATATACTTATATATTCATATATTTATGAACATATAATACAAAAAATTAATATATCTATTCATTTATTTCATTTTGCTACTGGGATGATCAGTGCCTGCCTGTGGCAGGTCACCTTCTCTCCGCATGGGCAGGGGTCAGTCCCTGGGGAAGTTCTAGGTTCTGTTCCAAGCCCCCAAGCACCAGAGAGGCCTTTGGGGTGCCCAGCAAGATGTAGAGCCCATGGGGTGAGCAGCCTGAGGTGGGTATTTCCACGCTTGCCAGCATCATGGGAAGTCCCTGGGAGAGCAGGAATACATTGCCAGCAGAATGTGCTGTGCCAGTGGTCAAGGAAGTAAAAATAAGACAAAGATGTGGGATTAGGAACACAGATCTGTGGGACATGAAAAGAGATAGGGGAGATGATCAGAGACCATCAGTGCACACTGCTACAACTTCACACCCCAATGGCTTGTTTTCACAATGGGAGGGGAAAAAATAGCCCTAAAAATTTTTCAGTCAGATGCTTTTGTATTTTGAAGTTTCCACTCCCAGTATTCAGCAAGTTTGGTGTTTGCTGGGAAAATAGTTCCTGTGACATATTATGCGTGGCTTTTTCAAAAGCTGTTTCTCCTGCTGCCATATGATCTGTTTCTTTAACCCAATGTGACTGTTACTGCTAACAAGTCCTGGGGAAATCCAGTGCAGTTGCTGGAGTGATTTTACAAGCTGTTCTTGTAACAGCGTGGATATATGTGATAAAATTCAGCAGCAGCACAGGCTTTAGGGTTTTGGTTGAACAACTCACAGCTGAGGTGGTTTCTGTACGTGGTTAAATCCTCCCCAAAAAGGCTGGGGGATCTTCTACATTCACAATGAGTCTTGATGCAGCACAATCGCTACTGTCAATTTAAATAAAAAAAACTGTGCCTGGCACCTCTCCTGTGCTTAAGTCTTCCCTTTTCTTCCTCATGAAGGTGTAACCTTACGACCCGATGTTTATGGGGATAGAGGACTACAAATTTATTACAACATATCGGACAACAAAACCTGGGAAGGTTTAGTGACAACTCTTCACACTTTTCTGACAGGTAAAAATGAAATTTCTTGCATAAAATTGAAAAAAGGTGCTGCTTTATCTCTCATACTAGGTCTGAGCACCTTAAGTCAGTGCTTTCATTTTACATTTGTCCTTCTTGAATCACAGATTTTGAGTGGAAAGTGCATCTTCTGAAAGGGATGAGCAAATCACCTCATGAATCTGTAAATCAAATGTATGTACACATCTATTAAAATCCAGGCTCTGCTTCAGGGCTTTTACTTTGTTTAATCCTAAACAGCCTTAATAAAATAGACCAATAGAAACTCTGAAGGGAGGACAAAAGGCCTTCAAAACTAGTCTCATCTAAATTAATCTAATTAATTTGTCTGTGACTACAAACACCAAAGTGCCATAATAAATCTCATAAAGCTGTTGCATGGTGGCATCAGGGAATACAGTCAAAGCAGGTTATGTGCTCCATTTGCCTGTTCATGTCTTAGCACATTCATTTTACTATTGAGCCTTAATATTGTAATTCTTCGTGTTTCTCATGCATATATTGAGAAAAATTGTATTTGAAATCGACTCTATATGGAGCTATCAACACAAACTGCCAGTCTTAATTCGATCTCTTTTCTTTTGCTTTGCGTGGATATTCTAAAAAACCACAAAAAAACCTGAACCAAACCCCTAAACAGTTTAAACTTTCCTTGTTCCATCTAATCCCAACTTCACTTGAAGTACAGTCTCCCAAGATAGAATCTCCAGCCTGATGTTGGGATATATAATTTGCATATGAAAAGCTTCAGAGGGGATTTTTTCTTTCTTCCTTCATACATCTAGCATATACACCAGCTGCTCAGCATCTGAACATCAACTGCACCAATAACACATACTTCATCCAGGACACCTTTGATGGCCCGAATAAAACAAAACTATCCTGCAAATTTACCTCAGATATGCTTCAAAACTGCTCCGGCATCACAGATCCAACCTTTGGATTTCCAGAAGGAAAACCCTGTTTTATTATAAAAATGAACAGGGTAAGTACAAGTTCAAGGTGTTGAGCAGAAAAATTTAAGAGCAGCTTGAGTCTCCACTGGGGAGCTGCTGTGTCTCTGCTGCCAATGGGTTCTAAACTCTGCTTTGTACTGGGAATCAAAAATCATGTGCTTTTCCCTGACAGACCGCTGGAGTTACCAGGGAAATCTCGAGACTTTTTCACCATCCCTAGGAAAGTAACATAGGGCAGTGATCTCTGAACTTACTCTCTACAGCTTTGGGTTTAGTTTAGGTTTAGTTTAGTTTAGTTTAGCTTAGTTAGTGTCTCTGTAAGGTTCTCATCCCACAAACTAGCACCAGAAGAGTTTCCTCCTGCAATACCACAGCCCTGTGCCTTCCTCTGAGGGATCAGGATGTGACAGTAGCTGATGCAGTTTCAGAGTGGTGATATCTTATTTCTCCAGGCAGCAAAGAAAATCTTTAGAAGAACATATAAAACCAAAATTAAAACCTGGCAGATATTTTTCTCAGGGAAACCACCAACACATTTTTTTGGAGAGGAATAAAGGGAATTTTCACCACCTTAATTTTTTTCAGGACATAGACAAAGGTATAACCACTTTGTTTTTGGGTAAAATTCTGAGCCTTCTGATTCAGTTTCGGTAGAAAGTGAAGAGCTCGAATTCTACTCCAGTGTCTGATAGACAAAATCATTGCGTTTTTTCTTTGGCTGGCAGCTTAGTCATTTTCATGAATCTGTGCAAGCCCTAACTGAGAGGGGAACTGTGCCCCTGATCCTGGCAGGTGAAATGGGCTTTTTCCAAAAATGCCTTCTTCAGCAAGACTGGGTGCCAGAGGGAAAAGACACATGGATAGGAACCAGGGGGTTTCACCTCCTTTCACCTTTGCTGTTACAGGATGCAACCCCACTAGTTTTGAAGGATCAAACCAGCCCAAGGGTTTTCCTGCCATAACCAAGGTTTTCTAAGAAGGATAAGATCAAAAGCATGGAGCCTCAGTTTTTCCTTTACTGACACATAATTAACTGCTTTAAGAGACCCCTGGCTGCCTGGGCATCAGCAAGGACAAGTGGTATGGGTTGGGTAAATGAGCTGGACTCAGTGGAGGTGCAGTGCTACTTGCTCTGGCCAGGCTAGAGCCCATCTGCAGTCCCCATCCCAGGTAATGCTGAGTCCTGCTTCCTAAATATCTAGCCACAACAGTTTTTCACCTACAAAAATGAGATGATTTGTTTGAGACTCTTACACAAGAACATATTAAGCATCCTTTGAAGCTCAGTTCTCAAATAACTGCTTGCTCAGTTTTATCTCGAAACAATTTCCAAGTTGACCAAATATGTGTTTTCTTTTTCAGATTATCAAGTTTTTCCCTGGCAATGGCACTGCACCAAGGGTGAACTGCACATACGTGGTAAGGGTATGAGGTCTGAGTCTCACACATTTCAAGCACTGCAGGTCAGAGAGCAAGTGCAGTGGTGACCAGAAAAAATACACTTGGAACTCTGAAAAATCAGATCCCAAATACTTGCAATATTCTCAGTTCTGTGCAAGTTCTTGCACCAGCAGACATGCTAAGGAAAAAACCTCCACGTTTGCTTTATTTTAAATCACCTGAAAATGTGTATTTTTGTGCTGCAGAGAACATTTGCTGTTTGCTTTCAGCTCCCTGTAGTGACGTTCACACCTCAGCGCAACTCCCTCAGGCTCTCAGCAGGTCCAACTCACTGAATTCCCAACTGCTATCAAAGGACACTTGCCTGCTTTTCTTGGCAATAGTAACAGCAGGAAATTCCCACTTTTATATGAAAAATAAGACTGGTGCTAACAGCCTGCTGAACTTGAGCTTGAGCACACACTTAGCAGCCCTAAAACACTCACCTCAGGCTGGCCGATAATTTCGTTGCCAACAGAGCTTCTTCCTCTCTTGTTTTACAACCAGGGTGAGGAGTCTCGCCCGCTGGAGGTGGATTACTACCCCGTGAACGGCACCTTCAACCTGCACTACTTCCCCTACTACGGGAAAAAGGCTCAGGTGGGTGCCTCTGTATTTAACTTTTCTTCTTTCTCTTTGAGTTAGGTGAAACATACAGAGCATCTCTGCAATCCTATAAGAACTGGAGAGGCTATTTTTAAAACTGCATTTTTAAACTGGCAGCATAAAATTAAAGTATTTTCTTCCCGTTTTTTTATTTCTCCTCCTAGCCCAGCTACAGCAATCCTTTGGTAGCTGTGAAATTTCTCAACATTACAAGGAATGTAGAACTTAAAATAGTGTGCAAAATCATTGGAGCTGGAATAACCTTTGATAACGTTCATGATCCGTATGAAGGAAAAGTGGAATTTAAATTGAAAATAGAAGACTGAGCAGCAACAGAGACACTTCTGAAAAATATATGAAGAGTAAACTTAACTATTATCACATCCATCTATATTTATTTTCTCACTATGGTTTCCATATAAATTACAATGCAAAGAGACATTTGCTACTGTAAGATGACCTATAGAGCTAAAAATCAAGAACCTACTCTCAGTGTGTAAGGATGAAGATTATCTTGATGTACATAGCTTAATATTTCATGACTACAGTATGCTGCTGCCTTCATGGAAATATTTGTACCAAAAAAGTTTCCCCCAAAGCAGCTGTGCCTTCAAAGAACACAAATATAGACTCAAACCATCATTTTCAATCACTTTTCAAACCATAATAAATAACTGATGTATGATACTAAAGCTTGGTTATTGAGAAATAACTAGGTAGCTTGAAAAAGAAATCAATACTCTGAAATACTAGCAAGTAATTTAATTTTTAATCTCTCTTGTATACAATGTATAAAAGTGTATTAAAATTATCTGTATCCCAATCCACTGGTTTTTTGCACTAGTCAGCTGAGTCAGATTTTTTTGGTTGACAAATCAAAAGACTGCAAAAGAAGCAAACTTGAAATCTGTCCTCTAGCTTACAGATTTCACTGTACCACTTACCTCTATGTATAAAACCTAATAAAAATGACTGGTAAGACTGTAACACCCAGTTACATCCAGGAAACTGTTCATTTAACTAGAGGTTGTAATTTGTTTGGGGTTTTAGTTTGTTTGGCATTTTGTTGTTGTTTTGTGTTTGTTGTTTTTGTGATGGTTTTATTTGTTTTGTCCAGTAGAATAACCCTGTACTGCAATGATGAATTTTGGGTTACTTGGAGTAATCTGGAAGATGCTGAAATAACACTAAATCTTTAAGTGAATCTAAAATTTGAGAAGTCTGACTCTATCACGTATGATACAAAGAGACAGGATTGTTGTGTCTGTATAGTATGTTTATGTTACCTGAAGTCCAGGATGCTCCAGCCAGAGAATAAACACCGCACACAAAAAAAAGATCTTCAAGAGCAGAAATCATTTTCCACCTTCACTGCCTGGACATTTCAGAAAGCGAGACAATGTAACAGATCATCTCCTGTACTACAGTGACATTCAGCCACACAGCTTGTAGAGAGAATCCAGTTGGAGGGGAATATTTCCTCTTCAAAACATCACATGATATTTGAGCCTTTCTTAGAAAAATTCTGCATTACAAAACCAGTAAGAAAATGATTCCTCATATAAAAACGTTTTTTCCCCTGGCCTTTGCTGTTACAATTTTTACAGTGGGGCTTTGTCTTTCTTCTAAGAGACAATAAAAATCAATTTTATATCCTTTTTGGAACACAGGTCTTCCCCTGTGCATCTTTCCAAAATAACATGGAAAACAATAAAACACTTTTGATAACAAAACAGTAACGCATGCTCAAGGTTAGTTCTATGTGGTCTATAAAATGAATATTTAAGTATTTCCAAGAAAACCAAGAACTCTTCCCTTGGTGCTCTAACACAGATAGACTCTCTGCTTGACTGTACTTAATATCTACAGCTTGCACTGAGCCGGGCAAAGCAGTGGCACAAACTCACAATCCAGTCAGCCCTACAACCACAGCACAGGAATATGCTGAACAAACTCCCCATGGACTGTGTGCCTGCAAAGCCACAGCTTCACGGGAAGACCTGTGATGGGATAAATAGAGGAAGCAAAGACTGATGCAACCCTGTGTTTACCAAACGGTGATGCATTCTGACGTCAAAAAAAAAGATCCACCAGATCTGGTTCTCTACGTACAAAGATTGTCATCGTGAGGTTAAATGTTTCTTGAACTTTTAGCCATCTGAGATTACTCCCTTTCTTTACTGAAGTCAGAAATAATAACAACAAAGAGCAAGGTTCGTGGCTAGCGTAGCTGAAGTAGAAAAGTGTAGTTAATATTAACCTGCCAAGTGTATTAATCTGTGTGTAGTTAGTATGAGCTTGCCCAAACCCCAAATGCAAGCACGCTTTAATAGCAGAATGCCCATCATGCAAATACTTTGTAATACCAATTACTGCATGGCACAGCCCAACACTCCGTGCAAGCATGTCACCTAGTGAGCACAGCTGCACTTTGGAGACAAACAAATGACAGAAGTTACAAGATACAGACCAAAGTAAGCACATGGGAAAGCAAACAGGCAGGGCATCCTACCCAAGGCACAAGAAGCATGACTGGCAAAAGCTAAACAAGCTAAAAAGCAGCTGAATCCAGGGAAAGGAGGGCAAGAAGCAGAAAACACCAGCAATGAAAGGGGAGAAACAAAGACACTTCCTCTGTCTAAGAGCTCTCCAGCCTCATCATCTTCACCCTGGAGACCGAGAGGACCTCAGCCACCCGTGCCAGCTGTACAGCAGCAGCTGCAAGTTACTGTGTAGTCGCAGTTAATTTAGTCTTAGAGACTAACAAGAATTACAGACTAACAGTTGTATACACATACCAAAAATAATTATTATTATGCAGGAGCTAACATTAGCACAAAGTGTGTTAAGGAATTAATTCAACAGCTTTGTTTTCAAATTTGAAACCAGGCACATTTATCAGTCTTTTAACCACTTTCACTGCAAGAGTCCAATTCCTTGAGAGATACACATGCATTCAAGAACATACATAGATACATACATATGTATATCTAGATACATCTAGGTATAACCATATACACTGATTATACATAAATTCAGCTGCAACATTAGCACTATTTGATTAGACCAAACAATATAAATGGGGAAAACACCCCATCAGTCTACATGGGAAACTGAAGCAGCAGATTTAAGAATGAATTGCAAGCAAATGCAAATTTCTCAGTTTAGTTAGATGCAGATCCACTAGGATGGGGATGGGTGGCTAGTCCATGCCTCTGGAGCAGTGAAGGGGTCAGGCAGGCAGAGAGCACAAAGTGGCTCTCAGTGCCAGCCTCTCTGCCCTTTTTTCCTACCAGCTGTGCAACAGCAAGGTTAGCCAGGAGAAAAGGCACGGCAAAGGCATAAAAGCCCATGAAACGAATACATTAATACCACAAAATTTATATCCAATAAATTTTAGTTTCCAGACTTATCTGCTACAGGTGTTAAATAAAACTCTTGGAGATGAGTATGAAGAGAACAGAAACACAGAGGTTGCTTTGAGATGCACTTTCCTCTCCACACCTCCTTCTTATGAATATTCATGGCAGTGGTAAAATATTGAAGTGTAAAGTCCTAAAGGCTGTTATTACAAACTATGAATAAAAATCAATAGAGTGGAGAAACACACTGAATACAAGCACCTTGATGCTTAAAGGACTTTGTGCTATGGCTATGAGACTACAGCAAATTCAAAGCCTCCTTTACCTTTCAGAATTGGTAAGTACCAGACATAAATAATTGAGTCTTTGCTTAATGGTCTCATATGATGTCATTGCTACTGCACTTGGGAATTCCTCCCACCATTTCACAGAGCTGTTTTTAATCTCTTATCTGTAATAAAAGTCAAGCAGAGATTGATACTGCAACAAATAAAGCTGTCTAACCATGTGCTACTTTCACTAATTGGATGTAAAGTAACAGCTACATCAATAATGCTTGCAGAAAGTATTTTCTGCTGTGCACCTAAGCTCCCTTCACAAGCTTCGTTTCTTTCAGGCACAAAAGCTCAAGCTCAAACAAGATTATTTTGTTTAAAGTAAAATAAATATGTGCATGAAAGAACAGGTGCCCCTTTCTTCAATTTGATTTGAAAGACTCTTCTCACTGGAGACAAAGACTGTTCACTTTTCTTCCAATTTTCTTTACCAGAGTGGTAACAATGGATGCTCTGAACTTCTCATTATTTTAAGAGCAGAAATTGGGCTGAAAATTCCCGTTTTAGGATACTGCTACCTACCACTCTGAGAAAGAACTGAATTCTGGAGAAACACTTAGGATAACACATTGATTAATGTGTGTATTTACGTGTAGTCCTACTATTACCAGTGTGGGAATGTCATCACTCCAATAAAAACATGTTCCAGGGGTTTATTACTATCATCAACTAGGTAACTCATTTTAATTACTCTGATTCCAAGTTCCAGTTCTTAAATATTTTGTCACTTTTCTCCCAGATATTGATGAGCCTGTTGAAATGGTACCTTTTTGTTGAAATGGTACCTTTTTGTGTGACCTGACACAAATCCACTAATTTCTCCCTTCTTCCCCCCTTTTTATTAAAAAAGCCAAAATAAGACTTAAGTCTCATAGTAATAGATCTTGACCTTAGGAATCAAATACCTGGGGAAAGGGCTTTTTTCTGAGTCTTTCCTGATTTTTCCAACATCCTTTTGAAATGATAATGCTAACAAGTATATGGCTGCTCACTACTGGTCTCACTGAATGTATCTGGATGTAACACCATTTTCCAATCCATTATTAGTTTTACCCACACATCCAAATTCAGATTAGCTAGTTCCTCAAAACACAGTGTAGGAGACATATGCAATTATAATCTACCTTGACACCCTGGATCACTTTTAGGATGCTACATTTTCAGCATAGTCTTTCCTCTTGTAAGTGTACCTTGAATTCTTTCTTCACAAGATGTGGAGTTTAACCATAATATTTTTGGACATGATCTGCTTGCCAAACAATTTACATTAATCCCTCCTCTTCATTGTTTACTTCTTTTCTAACCAGTATTACTTTAGAGTATTTTTTAATTTTCTTCTGAGTTACAGAAGAAATTGTTAAACAGAAGTAAGATCTTACTTGATGTAGCTGTTCAGTCCACGATAATGCCACAAAAACAATTCAGCAGTAAATACTTCATAACCCATTAACAAATAATCTGTTGGTATTGTAAAACATATTTAAAATCAGAATGCAATGAAATTAAAAAGGTTTAAATATGCTAAAGCGTAGCCATTTTTCCCTTAATCAGATAAAAATCTGTAATCTCCTCCCATACTCATTTGGGAAGACCTATTCTGTACTTTGCCATTAACAATTAATCTTCCAGGCTTCTAATTTTCTTTTAGCTGTTTCTTTCAACAGTTTTTCTAATACAAGCTTCAGGGCTGATCTCAAGTTGTCAAGACCACATTTGGACAGGACTTCCTCACATCTTTGACACTTACTATTTTTTCACACTTCAAAAATTGGCACTCTAGCATTATTGTAGTCTGTAAGAACTATTTTAAGGTTCATTAAAAATCAGCATCAGAAGTTGCCCAAGATTAATTACTGGGGTTGCCTGTTTTAAGAGCATGTGCCTAATGTTCTGCTTTATTTTTAATAAATTCTGTCACGTTTACATGAATGAAGAACAGGAATCTTGCCTGAAGTCTGCAACCTTGCTGTCTTTTTAACTTGCTACAATGCAGATGCTCTGACCAGGTAGGGCTGATGAAAGTGCACTATTTACATCAACGTAGCATGATGTGTACACAGCAATGTGACAAAAGATCAAATTTTTCAGCCTAGGTCTGGATTTCAACCTGTTCAAAACATCCAAAAATTTAACACAAAGGTCATGGCAGAACAAATAAAAGCACTTGTAATGGTGTTACGTGGCTGATTTTTGATTGACACCAGCCTCTCTTCTTTATTCTCTTCCACATCAGAACATTCTGCCTTTACCACACCTAAGCTGTGCATCAATAATCATTGTGATTTTTTCCAGTTGTTGTTTCACAAAGTGCTGTTGTTCAATGAATGTGAGGACAGCAGGGACCCAACTGAGTGAGAGGCAGATGGTACTAGGTGAGAACCATCTTCACATCAGACAGGCATTTCCAGTGTAACCAAATGCTGGAAGTCAGAAACACCCATGCATTGCTGGTTGTTGCCCTTCTTCATTCTGCTCTCAGCATCAGCTGTATTTCTGCTTATTAGAAACCTCACCTTAAAGGAAGTCAGTCTTCACTTCTACCTGCTCATTTAACCACCTTTTCCATCACAGGAGTTTGGTACCTTTTGACAGCTTCTCAAGATGAGCTGAGCTTCCATTAATTTTCTGATGAGTCTGGCAAGCAAGATGACCCACTTGTTAGTCTGTTCCCAACACTGGCATTTTCTAACATGTTTTTTCTTTACTTTCCCTCTCTCTTATGGGATCCATATGGTAATTCAAGCTGGAAGGCACCTCACATTGTCTCCTGTCCAATCCCTGCCCAAAGCATGCTCAGCTGTGAGGTCAGACTATGCATTGCTTACGGCTTTTCTCCTGCCTGGTCTTGAAAACCCTAAAAATCAAGTTAGCACAACCTCTCTGGGCAGCCTGTTCCACAGCTTGACCATCCCAAGTTCTTCCTCATATTTAGCCGAAACTTTCCCATTTCAGCCTGTGTGCGTTTCTCTTATCCTTTCATCACACACCACTGTGGACTGGCCCCACCTTTGCAGTAACTTTCCTGCAGCAGTGGAAGGCTGACAGCAGATCTCTTGAGGCTGCCTCTTTTCCAGGCTGAACTAGTCAGTCTCCCTCAGTCTCTCCTCATACAGCAACTGCCCCAGCCCACTGAGCATTTTGGTAAGCCACCAGAATCCATGGAAGCTCAAGGACAAACCAAAGGTCAGGAAAACCCCAGAAAAATCTTAAATCCTAAATTTAGAAAGTAATGACATGAAAAGGCTGCTCTCAATGTGCTGGCTCATCTTTGCTCTTCCTAATAAATGAATGACAACTAAGGATTTAACAATAAAGCATGTGTGATAGTAGCCTCACCTTTCTGGAAGCAGACAGGGCTGAAAAGTGGTGAGTAGTTGTTAACTCAATGTAGTCGTACAGACAAATAGCCTCCTACACTTCTCATAAGCAGACAAGAGAAAGGAAATCCCTACAGTAAATAATGATCTATCTGGGAAAAACTGTATATGCTGTCCTTTCTACTGGTGATCATTCCAGTAGTTTCATCATATTGGTTTTCTTTTCTTAATTTTGCCCTTTCTGTATTAAAGCAGCATCCAATTTTCAGATTTCTCACTAATATGAAGATTTTACAACCTATGTATTCACTGATTAAGAAATTAGGAGATTGTGACAGTACAGCCTTTCATTAAACATTAATCCTTTCATTCATTAAAGAAATGGGCATCCGTCAAGGGTCAGTACCCCATCAGCTACATTTATTTCTTTCTTCTCTGCAACAGTTGCCACCTTTCATTGAAGGAAGGTGGAAAAAAAAAACCAAACCAACAAAGTTTCTGAAGTCGTAACTGCTTCTCTTTGGTTAAAACAAATTCCTGTGGGAAAAGCAAAACAGATTATTTGTGAAACAGTTCAAGAAATCCTTAACTTGCTACACATGTCAAAACAGACAGTCTTTCAACATTCAGTAGAACTTTAGAAAATGCAAAAGATGCACACTGCTCCCAGGACTTTCTGCAGGACCATTTCAGAGGCATAAATACACACTTTGCAACTCTTCCTCTTTTCCTCTTCTTCACCTCATGAAAAAGTGCTGGCAAAGTAAAGGAATTAAAAGTACATCTCTTTCCTGACACCTTTTGCCTCAAACTGAGCCCTTATACCAATTCTAATTCCCTTTGCCATCACTGAATCTTTCTTAAACCGAATTCTAGTTTTTATCTCCTTATAGTATCTTCTCCCAGAGATTTCTTCAACAACTTCCTGTCCACGATTTCATGTTATGTTCTCTTCCTGCTCTTAATCTTCATTTTCCATCTGTACATGTGCAACCACTTTTTTCAGAGATTGAAACCATACAGTTTAAAGTTATCTTTCACTTTCCAGTTCCTTTCATGCTACCCCTGACATTATTAAATATGTATTTCTCTACCTTTTTTTAAAAATAAGTTTCTACTACTATTTTTTGTCATCTTTGACTAGTCTTCTCATTTTCTCTTTCTTTCCAACTTACACCTTCTTGTCTTTTTATGCCCCTCTGCAAAGACCCTGCTATAATCTGTTTCTTCTTTACTGCTTTCCTCCTCCTACTTCTTCACATCTCCTTTCCTCATCTCAACCTGGCCCCTCACCATTGGTCCTCTTTTGTCTTTTTTTTTTTTCCTCTTTCACCTGAACACTAAAACCAAGTGACTGCCCGAAATCAAGCAACTATTTAAAAAGTCTATAGACTTTCTCTCATTATTCAGTGCAGCCTTTACTAGAAAGCTCTCCCAAAACAAAGGTAATACAGAATCATAGAATCGTTTGGAAGAAAATCTTTCAGATCATCACCCAGAAATATAATAAAAATTTATTTCCCCCAAACCACTCCAGTGTTTAATTTACTGAATTCCATTTCACAGGTTTATCAGCAACCTAAAGAAGGGAGAAAAGTAACATCTTAAAAATGTATGTTCTTTCACATTTTCACTCCCACCATGACCTTACCTTATCTGAGGACTATTCCAGGATAAGAACCAAAAGAAAACTGTCAGAGTCTTTCAGCTGTCCTTCCCTAACATCCCTCTACTCACTCTTTGCAGGTAAACCTTGAATCATACACTGGAGAATGCAAGGGAAAACTGGAACAATCAAAGCTCCTCTGCAAACTGAACTGCCATTCAACATCAAAGAAAATTTGAATCAACTGTCTCATCCACAACAAGAAGCTTGTGTTTAGCATTAGCACTGCAGAGAATACCACCTTCAGTGAGAAGCAAAACATTCAATAGCCTCCTCTCCCCCAGATTTTTTCCCCAGGCCCATAAAAGTAATTTGCTTGGTTTACTCATGTTACAAGGTCTGATACAATTAAAAAACCTTCAGTGTGTATCAGCTGCTCTGTTAAACACCCATATCCCCACCTTCCCACAGAAGATCTGTCCATGAATAATCCCTTAAAGAAAAAAACCCATGTAACAAACTTCACATTTACCACAGAGGTTAAGTGTATCCAGGAGCCCTTACCACAGTCAGCACAGTTATTAATACTTTGCAGGTACTCCCTGGAGTTTGTGGAAGTATCAAATCCTGACTGCGACAGGAGCCTGCAGTGACTAAGCCAGTTCAGAATGCTCTTGCGGGTGGGAGCAGAGGATGTGATCTAACAAAAAGGTTTAAGGAGGAAGCATACGGAAAGTAGATTAAAACCTGTTTTGAGCACATAGGAATATATGACAGAAAGCTAGGACTGAGGAACATTGGATGAAAAGTTAGGACATTAGGCATGGGATTTTAAACAGATTGGAGTACTAAGATTGACCTGTCATGCTGAGGAGCAACACGAATGAAATAAGGAGGCGCGAAAGAAGAGAATATACTGGGTAAGTTATTGCCTTTTGCATCATAAGTTATCAAGAGCTCTAAGGGCAAATTACTAAATCAAAGCAAAAAATCTGGGCCCTCTGTAGCACAGATGCAGTATCCCAAGACAGCTAATTCTAGGTCTTGTGACGAGAAGTGAAAGGTTCTAAAATAACCCTAGAATTAGAAAAACCACAGAGCTTGTTAAAAATGCCCATGCGCGTTTTATTAATAAAAACTAACAGTGCCAAGGTTAAACAAGTCAAACAATTATAGTCTCTTTATATTCCATAAAATATTACAGAAAAGTTTATTTGTGTTTCAATAAAAAGACTACTGTCTTAGAATAGGCAGCTGACAGTATTTGTGCAGTTAATTGTTTGTGAATAAATTTAAAAAGACTACCACCTGCCCTGAAATTCCTTTTATAAAAATGAACTATTAAAAATGATTGACAAATTTTGAGTTAAAAAACTTAAAACATTCTCTATATTTAATTTCAACTTTATAATAGATTACAGGAAGATGCTTATGAAACAAATACAAACATTTGTTTCAGTACATGTCTTTATATGATAGACTTATAAGTATGTAAACAACTATATAATAAAAAGTTTCCAAAGACTGCCTGTAAGAAATCAGGCAAATTTTACCATAAGCAATAAATCATTCCAAACCTTCAAGACATTTTATATAGCTGCACCAACTGGCAGTAAACATTTGCCAAAAACTTTGTAATTCGTATGTCCCAACATACAGTGAAAAGTATATAAACTTGATGGAATCATAATGTTATATATAATTTAAGGGAAAATAAGTTCATAACAACATTCCTGGAATTTAACATGTAAAAAAGTAGGACGTATCTTTCTTGTTTGGTTCTTTGGACACTGCATGATTAACAAAAAACACTACTACATTAGCTCACTATCCCTCAAAAAGTGGCATAATCAAAATACACTCCAAATAAATTGCCATTCAGTGTATTCATTTTCCACAGAAGGATAGTATTTTATTTCTCAATGATGTGTCTACATTTTCTTTAGCAAACTTTGAAAGAACATTTGGGGCAAAATTCTTTTTCCTTCAAGTAAAAAAGAAATCCCAAACAAAAAACAACCAACAAACCAAAAACCCCTAAAACAAGAGTAAATAAAGGCTCTGCATTAACACACTGGTATCAAAAACACACATCCACACCACATTTAAAAATATCCTACATAAAACAATCCTTGTTTGCTTATCAGAGGTGCAATTTCTAAACTCAGAACTGCTTACCAATACTCTCCTTGGGGGATGGGGCAAAGTAATTTGAGACACTTCTCCCTAGAACAATTTATTCCTGAAGCCTGCTGAATTTTAACAAAAAATAGTCTACAAGCAAAGGGCATCAGTCGTCATCATCATTTTCATTAAAATCATCGTCATCATCATCGTCATCCCCAACATAAGAAACTGGTGTTTCAACTCTGGAGCCACTGTATTGAGATCCATTGGAACTTGTAGCCAACATTCCATCTCCACCATTGGAAAAGTCACTGAAAAATAAAAAAAAAGGCAGTTGGCACTGCTTAATGATCTCTCCCGTATCTAGTCCATTCCTTTAATGAATCTGCCACTGCCACTTTATAAACTGTCTTAAATGTATGTCCAAGTTGTCTCCAAAAAGCTGAAACACTCTCAAGTAATTTTGAAGTGGTTCTTATTAGATTTCTTCCTTTAGATTTAATATACAGATTAAACCTTTTCACAGGCACTTTATGATTTTCAGGTTTCTTCTAAAGTACATTTAGTGTTAAAGCTACGCAGCCAAACTCTTCAGTATTTTTATGTAGCCCTGGACACTTGCAAGTGAATCATGTCTTTCAGAAACACTAATATTGATTCAAAGACCAGGAAAATTGAGGAATTAATAGCTTTTCATTAATTCCTTGATATGACATAGCAAATGTCGTGTGCTGTATTTTTAATCTGAAATTATTTTCTTCTCATTGTGCAGTATTTTATTTTAATAGAGCAAGAAAATTCCTGCCTCCATTATTACTTGCTATTTTGCCAATCTATTTAATTGTTGACTTCCCAAATAGTTGACAAACTATTAAACTTGGCCACAAATTCTTGACCAAAGATTTTTTTTAAAAAATCACAAAAATAGTATCTCCCTTGAAAGACATTCATCATTAAAAAACTGCTTTCAAAAAATATGTTTGCTGGTAATTTTTAAAATGCTAATCCAACTAATGCATGTATTCAATCATGCACACTTGTTGCTGTATGGAACTAATTCAATGGTCTGTCATCACGCAGAATGAAATTGCAGGGGTACACCCTAGAAGCTCACAGGAAAAACATAATGAGTAAGATACTTTGAAGAATTTCTGCTGTTCTGCACACTTATTCAGCAGCAAGATACACAGGTATCTGTCCAGCTGTAGTCAGATGACTTATAACAGGTCTGACATACTTATTTGCAAAAGCAGTTTCAAAAGCAAAGAAAAAACAACAACAAAGAAAGATTATACTTGTGTTTTTGTAAACTTTGAAAACGCAACCCCAAAATCCGTTCTCCTCTCTTTCTGATAAAAATAGAACTGGATTTCATAACCTGAGTATCCTAGTAAGACAAAGAAACTTGGATGAAGGTATTGGTAGCAGCATCTTCAGTCTTCTGCACACTTTCTTTAGAGACCTTGTTAAATAAACGTACAGCCTTTATTTGCCTTGGCAGCACAACTTGTATTGCCATGAATATTCATATATGTCCTATAATTAAACACAATTTGTCACTCCCCTTTTCCAAACTCCTAAGAAATGGAAATGGTAGAAGTTCTGTGCTCTCACCATGATAATGAACCCCACTCAGCCTCTGGTTTTCTATTGGTCTCTGGCTAACAGTGGCCTATTTAAATTTCAAAGTCTAAAATACACATGGGGCTCTTTTTCACTACACCATGCTCATTACCACAGAAGGAAACTTAGTGAAAACAGTAGATTTTAGGTACTGTTCAGCATCTCTAAAGATACTTTGGCAGAATTCTCACTCAAGTTTCAGTTCCCTTGCACAAAACATGCAGAACTTAATTCAAGCATTTGTTAAGACTGTCAAACATTTCAAAGATCATAGAATCAATTAGGTTAGAAAAGACCTCAGAGATCACAGAATCCAACTGCTGAATATTTGACTCATTTTACAACCTTGTGGAGCTCACAGAAGGACATCTTTTTGATTGATACAGCAATAAGAAACTAGTGAGTAACAAAATTAAATACTAGTAATGGTTTATCACGCTACCAGCTTCTGACAGCTGTTTAAAACCCAAAGACCAAAACCCTTTTTCAAGTTAGACACTAATGAATGACCAAGGAGTAATCTTTCCAATATTGTATCTTTAGAGAAGTATCTGTTTTCTTGTCACAAACTCTAAACTAGAAAAAAAAACCACAAACAAACAGACAAACAAAAAACACATTCAAGATTAACACCAGTCTAACACCTTTCCACTATACAGGAAAGGATTTCTTTAATGACAGTGCTAAGAACCACCAAGAAGTGATGTCTGAGAATAAACTTAAAACACATATCCATAGCACACTTAATCAAAACAGAACTTGTTTCATGAAGCATAATATCCAAGTTTCTTCGATGACCACAGATTTTAAAAACTAATTGAAAATTTCATCTCACCTGGCTGAAAATCTTGTGCCGTTTGATGCAGAACCTGATGAAGATGTGACATATACACTGCTGATTGATCCCTGAGCCATTTCTGCAACACAAACAACATGCACTTCAGGAATACTTCCAACCACAACCATCTAATTCAGTGGAAATGCTTAATCCTTTCAAAGTCCAGAAAAGGAGCCTTGCAGCCCAAACAATAAAACTGATGTATTATATCCAAAATAGCCTAATTTTAAAAAAGGCTAGTGCAACAACATTTCAAAATACATTGAAAAAACGCATTTATTTTGAAGTGAGCAAGACAGATGACTTCAGTATTCCTCATATACTTGCACTTACTACCTTTTGCCTTTGCAAGTCAATCAAGCATAAATATTGTCCTCTTAAAGGAATTACACACTGCAAAGATCTACTTATGTGGCATAATGTAAAATGTTTTGCAAAGAGCAACAGTCCATTCTTTATCAGTCACTATGTCATTTGCTCCCCGAGGTACACTAAAAAGCAGATAAATTTGAGAACTTGACAGAAATCTTTACCACAAACCACTGGAAATGCACTGATCCAAGGTATTTTCATGTTTTTTCTTAGAGTCCTATGTTAAGGAGGAAAACAAAAGAACTCTTTTTGGAGTAACTAACCTGTCACATATGGTTCCAGAGCTTTAGGAACCAAACTCCTCGCAATTTTTAGGTCCTCTGCTGAACAGCTTCCAGATTCTAGCCCACAAGCCATTCCCATTCGTTTTAGTACTTCTATATCATCATGAATTTCAAAAGTATTGTCAAAATTAAATAGATATTCAAACCTGGAGAGGAAAAAAATGTCTCAATTAGCTTCAATAACTCCATCTACCTTTCCATTTTCAGGAATTGCAGCATTTCAAAAGCTTTACACACAGTGTTAAGTGTGTAAGTGACACATCACATTAAGCTATCAAATTTTTCAAGAATTACATATTTGCTCATGACTGCTTGCATTAAGTTTTTATTTAGCTGATGAAAAATACAGATTTTTGGAACCAAAAGTGGAGAACAACATTCCTGAAAGTGAAATCAATTTTCAGTTCTACTGGCTGCATTGCATGGTGTTAAAGCCAAAGGAAAAGACTACTTGGTTAAGTATGACATAAAATGTCAAGAGAGATGCATAATATCTCTAGACAGCAAGTCTTAAATAAGTTATCAAATGTGACTCAATTAGTCTATTTATTAAAAAACAGCTGTCTGAAGTGCATATTTTCAATTTAGAAAAGGCACAAGTAAATTAAGTTTGTATTTAATTTTTAACAAATCTACATGAACATTTATTTATATGAAGTCAGAGCTCCACCAAAAGCCAGAAGGAAAATTTTGTTAGCTTACTTGTCATTTGAAATACTGCAGTCGATCACTGTCTTCTTGCTGGTGTTGACAATAATAAATGGCAAGTGGATGACAGAATTGGAAGGTGGAGGTCGGTTTGCCTGCTGTTCTGCTTGACGGTTTCGCTGGACAAGGTTCTTAAAGGCAATTTGCTAGAAAAAGCAACAGCGATAGCAAAGTATGAATGAAGCTTTTAGGATCACATCAACAAAATCCCTCAGATGAAGAATTCCAGCAATGATTGCAGCAAGTAAATGCAGAAAAGGACAGAGAGTGTTTACCATATTCCTGCATGGTTAGATGCAAGAAGAATCACTGATCATAGTATTAAAAAAGACAATACAGTAAAACTTTACAGAGGAAAAAAAAGAACACTCTACTAACTACATCAGGACAGTTCCTTGGACAGGTCCCTGACAGAATGGAGAGATAACAATGATTGGAAAAATAAATTTTCATATAGCAACCTATTTCCCCTCCATTTACTCTCCCCTACTAGCTACTGCACTTCAAAAAATACACAAATATACCTGAATGTTAATACTGAAATGAATTATATGCTAAGAAAGTTAATGTTTGGGATTTGAATATCTGGTATTAGGTTTATGAATTAACTATTTAAGATGAGTGACTTTAAAATCTTACCAAAATTGTTTTTTAAAGGGGAATTTTAGATTTTTAAAATTTTTAAAAATTAGCAATTTGAGTAATTTAAAACCATTGAAACTCAAGTTATAAATCTTACAAGTAAGCTACCAAACAAAGAAAAAGTATTTTTCTGGTTATGAAACCAAATGAAATAAACAAGAATTAAGATCAAAATCTGAAGCCAACACAGAGACTGATGAAAATCAGGCAGCTGTCCCACAGCTGTCTGTACTTTCTTTCTGCATCCCTGAGATTCTCATTCCTACTGTGTCGGTAACACAGCTACCAAGGGATACACTTCAGTGGACAGCAGCACAGTGACTTGGGAAATAGACTATTGCTTCCCCGAGTGTTGTAGGGGAAATCTGGGAAGGAGTTCAGCCACTGTTTCACAGCGGTCAAGCCACTTACACACCAGTGGCAGCGAGTCCCCAGAGAGGCACAATGCAGAGCATTATGACAGACAACCTCTACAGTCACATATTACACACATATTTTATCTGCAGATGCTAACATCGAAGAAAATTCTACATACAAGAGCTGAACTGAAAAATTCAGAAGGTACAGAATGAAATACTGCTCCTATCAGCGTAAGCCGTGTTTAAGCATACTTGAAACTCCAAACAAATTCATCATAACTGATGGAAAGTTGATTGCTTCCCCAATAGCAACAGCCAACAGCATGGTCCCAGCTAAACTACAGTATTAAATAAAAACTGCATACACCTTATCCTGAAATTCACCTCTAGTCTTCCTAGAAGTTTCCCATCCCTCAGACTGCGATAAAAAAAGAGGAATACAGATGTAAGTTACCTTGCCCTATAGACAAGAGTACCTTGACTGTACCTGTAGAATGAGTTCTTGTAGTTGAGACTGTTTTTGCTTTATTCTTTCAATTCTTCTCTGTTTCTCCACCTTAAGACGGAAAAAAAGGACTGGTCAGTTTGTTGGTTTTAGGTAGCATTTTATGCCAACATTTTTTGCCTTTAAAATAATTTTGATACCAGAGAATTGGAAGTAGGAGATATATCAATCAATCATTAATGTTCTACACATAATTTAGAGACTTAACTATCAAGACACATCAGTACTACTTATGGAAACTAACAAAAAGCAGAGTTAGAACCCTGGGGAATAAAATACAACAGCCTGTGAAGAAGATAAAAACATCTTTGCAAACAGAAGTTATGCCTCAAGGGGTTACCAGAATTCTCTCAAAGAGGCAAAGGTAGTCAAGAAAGTTCTATTTGATGTAGAGCTTATTGATATTTGGAGGTACTGGAGAACAGCCATCTAAGATGCTTAAAGACATGAAGCTGTTATGGAGCCCAAGGTTAAGGCCTCGCAGTAATTAATATGCACTAAATAATAACAAAAAAGGTAAGAGACAAAAAGCTAGGAAATAGACAACTTTCTCAGTGGAAGAAGCTCCCCAGCAGATTCCTACAATGACTTAACCGACAGACTGTTACTCAAAACAATCAGATTAAGGCAACAAGGTGACAGAATCTGCTGGCAATGCTGGCTTACCTGGCACAGTAAAAAGAGTTTGTCATAAAGCAAACTTAAAGTGTCTTGTAGCACTGCGTGATTACATAATCTACATTATTTCTGGTAAATATAGTGTAGTATGTGTGAGAAAACAATCTAATCCATGTATACTTTAGAAATAAAATTACATTCAGTAGAGATATTACAAAATCTGCGTATCTGCAAAATCCATCAGCTCAGTATACTATGACAGCCAAAAATTTGAATTATTAGGCAAGAAACAGAGAACCAAACAGAAATTATCACTACATTACTCTATGAAGCAGACTGTTTACATCTCGAATTCTGTAGGTCTGATGGTCCTTTTTCAAGACAAGCATACGAAAGAGCAATCAGGATCATCAATGATACAGAACAGACTCCATGCAAGAGAATAATGAATACACTAAGACTCTACTGAAAGGAGAATGAAATAATGGGGGAGAACATGAGAGATCCCTATAAAGCAATGAATAGGATGGAGAAAGTGAATAAGGAATGACTAGATCACCATCACTTCCAAATAAAAATAATATTCAGCGGATATCAACTAAATGTAGTATCTTCAAAAGCAAACACAAGATATTTCATAAGAAGCTTCTCATGCACCTGAGACTCACTGCCACAAACAACCCAATATTAAAAGCAAACATTAAAAAAAGAGTAAAAATTTGTGGAAGAAATACTGAGGGCTGTTAAATAGAAAGATAATGTATCTGCCTCAATTATGCCTGAACCACAAAGTTACAAAAGAAAGCATCACTAAACACCTTTTCTCATCCCTCACAGAATAGATAGGGTTGGAAGGGACTACTGGAGGTTATCTATGCCAACCTCCCTGTTCATGGAGTGTCCCCCCAAACACACAACTCAGGATTGTGTCCAGATATCTCCAGGTAAGGAGTCTCCAGAATCTCTCTGGGCAATCTATTCCAGTGCTCAGTCACCCACACCATAAAGTTCTTCCTCATGTTCGGGTGGAACTTCCTGTGCATCAGCTTCTGCCTGTTTCCTCTTGTCCTACCGCCTGGCACCACTGAGAAGTGCTTGGATCCATCCTCTGACACCTCCTGTCAGATACTGATAGAGAGTGATGAGGTCCCCTCTCAGCACTCCAGATGTGCCTCACCAGGGCTGAGCAGAGGGGCAGGATCACTCCTCTTGACCTTCTGGCAATGCTCTTTCTGATGCACACCAGGACACCACTGGCCTTCTTGGCCACAAGGACACCACTGGCTCATGGACTTGGTGGAGCTTGTTGTCCACCAGGACCCCCAGGGCCTTCCCCACAGAACTGCTTCCCAACAGGTTGCTCCCAACTTGTACAGGTGCACGGGGTTGTTCTTCCCCACATGCTGGACCCTGCATTTGCCTTTGCTGAATTTCATACATTTCTTCTCTGTCCTTCTCTCCAACCTGTCACAGTCCTTCTGAAGGGCTGCACAGAAGCTGGGCTATCAGCCACTCTTCCCAGCTTGGTGTTGTCACTGAACTTGCTGAGGAGGCATCTGCCCCTTCATCCAAGTCCTTGATGCATAAGTTAAACAATTCTGGACCCAGCACTGACCCATGGGGGACACCAGTTACAGGTCTCCAACCAGAATCTGTGCCACCAGTCACAGCCCTCTGACACTGTCATTCATCTAGCTCTCCATCCCCCTCACTATCCATTCGTCCAGACCACACTCCCTGAGCTTGCCTATGAGGATATAGTGGGAGACAGTGTTGAAAGCCTTGCTGAAGTCCAGGTAGACAACATCCACTGCTCTCCCCTCCTCTACCCAGTCTGTTATCCCATCACAGAAGGCAATCAGGTTGGTTAAGCACAATTTGCCTTTGGTGACTCCACACTGACTACTCCTGACCGCCTTCTTGTTTTCCACATACTTACAGATAGCCTCCCAGGATGGACCATTCCGTCAGATTCCCAGGGATTGTGAGGCTGACTGGCCTGTAGTTCCCCAGGTCCTACTCTTCCTCCTTCCTAGGTAACTGCTACTTCAGCCAAGATCCTGCATAGACAGATTGCTGGCCCTGAAAACAACCTATTTCCTTAGATCCTAAAAATGTGCAACTAGCAAGGAAGTGACTCAAGTTAAAAATTCACATGAATGCAGTTTTCTGCTTGGTTTTGATGAAACATAAACACTCCCTACCCCCAAAGTGTACACAGTTGAAAAAACAAAAGACGCAAAAGGGCATGATGCTATATTAAAAAAAAAAATTTAAAGGACAGATCAAGTCTTACAATTCAGCATTAGGAAATAAGCCAAATAACTGCCTCCCTCCAAAAAACATAAAATTCACTGAAATATTTTTTTATCATATACAAGTAAACTACACTGCCTTACAGACCACTTAAAGACACAAAACTTATTAATTGCCCCACATCCTCTGTTTTTGCATTATCAAGACATATTTTACCAAATCTAGTATTCTGGTTTACAGACAAAGGACAAGTTTAAGATTTTTAAAAAAAATAAATAGTGGATGAGGAAGCCCTCAAACTCCTATGTTCCTTATAAACTATTTGGCTTGATTTTCAACAGTGTTAAGGGTGAAGCTAAACAGTATCAGATAGAATAACAAAATAAACTTTATTAGGTGTGACAATTTTACAAATTAATCATTAGCCTTCAGAAAGTCACTGTATTACACTCGTGGCTTAATTATTCAATGGTTAACAGAACTCTTTCCTCCTCTTGTGACAGCCAATTACAAGTTCTCACTTTCTTTTAATCGCAAGATACCACTGTTCCCATCTTAAATGCATGAACGTTCACTGTGCATTATTACATTCTAAGTTGATTTTTCACTTCAGTACTAAATTTATCCTACTCCTCTTTAGGACATTATCCGTCATGACACCAAATCCAGCTGGATGAGCCTTCCTTTATTTTTTTGCTCCAACACTGCTGGCAATGCCATACTTTGTGAGACAGATCCAAGGAGATCTGCTTTTAAAATCCCTCCAGTTAGCTGGTTCCCTGTTCAGCACACAGCATTGTCATCTTGGAAACACTTCACCTTCCATACTCACCCTATTAATTATGCCCCAATTATCATTCTCTTAACTAATAATTTTCACTTGGGATGATATTCAAATAAATCTCAATTCATTATTAGAGATTCTGTATTTACTTTATCTAGACAGCAATTACAGTATGAAATGAAAAATCAGTTATCAGTATAAAACAAAAATTAGAATTATCCCTTTGTAGATAAGGCTCCAAAACACTTTTGTGCCACTTTCCGCCTCACTTTGGCAGCTTCTACACTGATTTTTTTAGTCCTGCTGAAGGAAATTTAGACTTATTAAGAATAAATACAAAGCCTCAGTCTGTTCTGATGAAGTGAATTTACTTCAGTAAACCTTAGTAATTTTATTATTCTGCAAATCTCGGGATAGTAAAAAAATCCTATCAGAATTTATGAATCTGTTACAGTATAAAGCATTTCACTTCTTTCCCAAGACATGCAATCAGAAAGTCTGACATATTCACGTAAGAGAATTGTCACAAAAAGCTAAGACCTGCAGCAGTGGAGATGCCTGTATGTACTGACCTACATGCAATACTATCATCACAGATCTATTATCTCTTCGGCATCTGGAGAAAACAAATCTTCCTGACTCCTGAGCACCACTACTACAATGTTGGAAATACGCATTAATCTTTGACTACCTTCCACTCAGAACCATTTCACATGTAAAAGCTGTATTTGACACAGAAGAATTAAACAAAGACACATTTGAACAATCTGGATGTTACGGAGTTTTTGTTCATTACATACCAATAAACTAAATAAGAGGACCACACTATTCTATGTTGCTATCTCAGAACATTATAGGGACATATTGTAACAAGAACATATTAAAGCTGTAAACATTTACTCAAACACAAAGCCATTGTGAACTTCCAAATGCATATACCTCCAAATTCTGACATTCCTGAGCCGAGTTAGTAGGTAGGCCAATCCATTTGATTTCCTTCTTCTCCTTAGAGATAATGTTCATGGCCATAAGGACATTTAAGGCATCATAGACACGTCGTCTAATATTCTTCTGGTCATAAGCCTGCTGTAGACATAGTGCATTAATCAAAAATATACCTGTGTCAAAAATATTTGAAAATAAACATATTACAGCAAATGGGTAAACTCGGTTAATGTCTGAACTGTTTCATTTAGCAGTAGGAAAAACAGAAAAGTCTCAAAAGAAATTTCTCTTCCCCCATTCAGTTCACATGTAATTGACTTCCCATATACTTACTGATTCATTTGGTGAAATGTGATTATCAGTGGTAGTGAATTCTGCAACCAACTCGTCTGCCACCTCATTGTATGAGGTGGTTCCTTTTCTTTGTACCTTCTCACAAACCTTCATAGAGAAATGACGTAAACCCTTGCCATTCTTCTCGCCTTTTTTGTTCCGCTTCCTAAATATACGTATAATATATATTTTAAGAAGATTTGAACTTTGGAATATTTGATGTCTCTTTTTCAAATACAGGCACACTGGTGTAAAAAAACCCAAGCCTTCCCTTTTCTTCTGCTTCTTATCCCTTCCCAGCATTCTCTCCTACACTTTTTCCCCTACAATTTACAATATTTATAAACAATTCTAGTATCTTGATGCTGAAACACAATACAAATTTGTTCTTTTTGCCAACTTTGCTAGCTCCAGTAGAATCACAAAATCATAGAATAGTTTGGGTTGGAAGGGATCTTTAAAGGTCATCTAGTCCAACCACCCTGCACTGAGCCAGGGTATCTTCAACTCAATGAGGTTGCGCAAAGCTCTATCTGACCCGGCCTGAAATGTTTCAGTAGCAGACAATAAATTAACAACAGGGATATTCCTTGAAGAAGCCAATAAAGAAAACCTTTTGAACTTCAAAACAAGAAGAGGTAAGGAGATAAATACTAAAACATGAAAACTGAATCAGAGGAGAGAACATTTTTGTCCTTCTTGAAAATTTTTATTTTTAATTTAAAGTAGCACATAGATTGAGCATTTTCTATGCAATTTGATACTGATACTGACTGAACAGACAAAGTCTGGTATTGGTTGAACTCACTAAACATTACGCTATTACTATATCACAGATTTGAAGTTATACAGTATATGAAATTGCTACTAGAACTTCAAAGTTACAAGATACAAGCAGTATAACAAAGTTTTCTGCTTTGCAAAGTTTTTTAAATAAAAAGTTCCTTGTAACTAGAGGAAAAATACAAGTATCAACAAAATTAGTTTCAGCAAGGGGAAGTCTCAATTCTTACATCTCATTTCACTGTATAATTCCAAAGCAGAAATCTATTTATGTGGAACAGGCCACTGATAATAAATTCAGTCTTAGAGCAACTACATTTAACAAGATGCCCTTAAAACAAGATTGCATGAGAAAACCACACCAAAAGAAGGCATTCCTTGTATTTAATACTTTTTCCCAAAAAGAACTACATTCTTATTTCAAATGACACTCTGAGATACCCTTGTTCAATCAGAAATATACTGTATTTTTCTGAAAATACACCAGCATAAAAGAAATCATAGAATGAAGTCAGCAAATTCCTGTGTCCTTTTAGGAGCTAAATTCTCTTAACGTTCATAATGTCAGAATATCTACCAGAGTTTACAGAAAATATTCTGCATTCTTTTACAAGAAATGAAGAGGTACTCATTATTGTGTGACTACTCCCTGTTTTAGTACAATAGACTTCAGTGGTGAAGTGCTCTTGATGAAAAGGTAACCAGACTTTCCCGCACTGCTACCCCAAGGAGAACACACGCTATCACAGCATTTAAAACAAAAGCTCCAACAATTTATTAATCCTTTCTAGCTCTCATTTTGCTCACCCAGCAGACCACGGCGAAGAATCTCCAGTCTGGTTCTGTGATGCAAAATGTGTGTTAGGTGTATGTGGGCTTCCTACCAGGATAGTATTTTGCGCTGAAGGTCTCTGAGGTGTACCGATAACCTACAGTAAAGATGAAATAATTTGGAAAATGGTTAAGAATTCCAAGATATTCAAGCGACACAATTGCAATGATGCATTATCCAAACACTAGTACTTTTCTCTATATATTTCTCTTAGATGCATCTCATTTATACACACTAGCATAAAAAACTTCAGACTATGGTTAATATAGTTAGAGCACTCCCTAAGTTATAAGCATTAGTATTTTAACCTCCTTAAATGAGATCTTCATGCTTGCTGGATTTCTTAACACTTTTCAACACTAACTCAGACAAGATAAAACACACACACACACTCTCTTCCTCCGGGGCGAGGGGGAAGATGGGGGGTGGGGAGGAGGGAATAAAACCCCCAACCCTACCAAATTATGTATAAGGATGCTGCAGTAAATTACAGTTAAAGTATGAACGTAAGAAAACCTGAAAAATCAGTAAAACCAGAGAGAAAATGCAGAGCTGTTGCAAGAAGCCTCTCTCCCGGTGTCAGCCTCTATCACTAATCAAAACTACAACATTAGAGGTGAGAAAGAATAAGGGTGAACTTTCCTCATAACTGCAGTGAGCGACATCAACTTAGGCAAAACCATTCCACTGCAAACATGTTAAGAGCACACACTTGGCTAATCACAGTCTTCCAGCCTCCAGGTGAATGGTCCTGAAGATGTGTTAATCTAGACATTAAACGTAAGTCTATTTTCAAAGGATTAAACTGTGCCCTCTTAACCTCTGAAGCTAGCTAAACAAAACACCCACTTTTGCAGGTGGTATTATTACTTATGATCAAATTAACACATCTTCAGGACCATCCACCTGGAGGCTGAAATTTGAATTGTTTTAAATGTAACTTTCTAGAAAACATGGATTTAGGGGGGGAAAAATGGTATCATACAGATTACTCTTTTGTAGAAAAACATGCCTACTTTTTTGGGGTACATTTATCTCCCAGTGGAAACAGTTGGTTGCATCCCTGACAACAGCTAAATGAAAAAAACATCAAACAAACCTAAACCCATAACCAAAGCTTGCCATATTTTCCTGCAGCTACATTCTGTCTGAGCAGCAAAACCTAATTTTTCTTCCTTGGGCCAGCTTCAATAGTTTAGCCTCAACAAGAGCAAAACACAAAAATGGAAAATGAAACATTTCATGTGTGAAAGTTACATATACACTGCCAAAGGGCATCTAGTGACTGTTACATATCTGTGATTTCAGCTGCCTGGAAAGACAAACAGCTGTATTTTTTCCCAAATATTCTCTTTCTATTATGCCACCTCTCTGAGCAGCTAATGTATAAATTTGTTACATCCACTTTTGACAGCTAGAATACCTTAGGTACTCCTTTCCAGCAGCTTTGTACCATACTTGAAAACTTCCTGTCTCTTATGAAAAGCCAAATAATCTCCTCTATTGCTTTTCATAAAAAAACCTTCTGATTGTAGGAAATGGAATTGAGGGTGGGGAGTACTAGCAAAGGACACATGTGAACCCGCTCCGTTTCTTCCCATGAAAAAAAATACTATCAGTACTGATACCAACTGGTCTGGCTCACCAAATGCCTCCAAAGAGTGTGAAAACCATCCGTGTGCTATTCAAGTAAGCAGACTACATGGAGAACTGAAGAAAGCTGTTAGCTAATTTCTATTCCCTAGGACGCAGTGACAGAAGACTGCAAGAGATGATTTAACACCTTGCTTGCAGAGAGTCCCACTCTCTAATTCCCTAGCATATGAATTCCACGAGCAGCCCCACCATGGTACCACACCTAGAATTTTTATCACTCTGCATTAAGATGAAAGCCAAACCAGTACAGGGGCAGCGGGGTGAGGAAGAGAGGAATTACAGCTGGAGAAAAAACAAACTGACAGCAGTAAACCCTGGACCTCTACTGCACTCAGGAGTGTCCTGAAATACTCAACACTACTAAGAAAGAAATGAAGTGTGCATTGTTATCCCCTGGTTTTGATACTTTTAAGAAAAGATTTTGCATGCCACCTGAAAGAACAATTCAATTTCAACATACAACCCAAGTACATACACAGTCTCACAATAATGCCCAGAAAGGACCACCGTTGTGCCAGTATGGCCTATGATCTGTAAACAGAACACTCTTGTACTGCTGATTACTGATTTTAAATTAAAAGAATGCGTACCTACTCTGAGTTAATTTTTAATTGAATTTATTGATAAAACACCTCCTATTGAAAGAGCAATTTTATTCATTTAAATTCACTCCCAAGTGGCTACAAGTAGTAGTTAAGTCACCACCACTGCTGGAAATACAGCACAGTGAATGATCTGCACTACATCTGTACAGGTGAAGGGGTACAGTTTATAGATTCAGGCAGCCTCAATTATAAAACTCTCCTTAGACCCATCTTAAGAGATGGGAAAGGCAGATAGGGAACTGCTTTCCTATCAAGAAGAAACCCAAATATAAGACATTCTAGTTCAGTTGTTTACATGTTACAGTTGCTTTCCACAAGACTGAGACCAATTCTACTCAGATCACCAAATTTTAATTTTGATTACTTCAAGAATTAGTATAATCTATGTATTATCTATTGCATTGTAAGATTCTTTGAAACACCTAATTTCATATGTCATACAAAGCTTGAAATAAGTATTTCAGCAAAAGACTACTTAAATTAGGCACTAAAATAGAGTTCTGTTTTTAATTTTGTTCCACCTAACTCAAATCTCCATAAAAATATGTTTATGGACTTCATTTACATTTCCCTATGCCAGATTTCAAAGCAGAATCTGAAAGAGACACTGACTTTAAATGGCAAGACTAACAAAAGATAAAGCCACCTGAATAGTGAGGTAACAATGTTGATTTGAGAGTCATCTTTGAATTTCTTTATGCAATACACTTTTTTTTTAAACGTAAGTCTATTAAAATTAGAAACAACCTTAGATTATCTGCCCATGACAAGTGATACAGACTACCAGGCTATGTCAGATTTGCAGTATGTGTAAACAAAAGTACAAGCAATTAAAAAAAAAATTCAAAGGAAACAAACAAACCCCCCACAAACAAAAAAACCCCAAAACAAACAAAAAACCCCCAACAACCCAAAAAAGCCCACACCCCACAAACAAAGAAATAATTTTTAAAAAAACCCCACAAAGTCTCCTTACCACTTGTTGTGCAATGTTGACATTAGACTGTCCGAATGTTTTTGGCAGGAGCTGTTTTCCAATCGTATTTACTGTAGAAGGATGAACAGCCAATAGAGAAACAACCCCTAAAACAAATACAAGTAGAGAGCTTCAGGTCAGCACATTGTATTCTTTTAGCAAATAGTCTCATCTATACTACCAGTGCATATTAATGGAAACCAGCACTGAAACACGCAGTCTCAGTAGAAATGTAGCATTTACACATTCGAAGCAAAAAAAGAAATCAAAATTCACAGTATGTTCTCTCAAACTTTCTTCTATATAACCTTACAGGTCAGTGATATAATATGAATATGTTTTAATTCCTTGTATTTCAATTTTTCTCTTAAAGGACAGTAATAGAGGCAACCAGCATTTGACAAAAAGCATAAACTTCTTTTCTTCTACCCTTATCCTTTGTGGCTATTTAAATCTTTTTCAGTACCACCCGACAAACATGCCCAATGCCACAGCATATGGCAGAGCTTTCTGAGACGTGTTGATCTACAAGATAAAATTTGGCTGGAACAAGCCTTCCCAAGAGAATATTCCCAACTTTCCTCTAAGTGTCCCCTCCCAGCTGAAGGCAGGGAGTTAAAAAACAAACATCTTCAAGAATCCATTATTTCAGAAAAATACATGCAACTCAGCAGACGGACCCTGCAGGAAAGGTTGTGCTCTCCCTGTTCATAACCCACACGCAATCAGCACTGGTAGGAAAAGCAAGTCTTAAGCCATGTAAAAGATAAATCAAAAATAATGACCCAGGTATCCGCTAGCAGTTTGATGCTCCATGACATAGTTCAGAGGAAAGAACCCCAAACCCACCAATACAAAACAAACAAACCCCCCCCCAACCAACAACAAACAGAGCAAAGAAAAAAGAAGCAACAAAGACTGACTACAGTAAGAAAATAATGGACAAATCAGTCTTAAAATATTCGAGACTTTTTTTTGCCAAATCTACTTTCAAGTGGTTGTCAGGTTTAGCAGGTGTTTCTCTGAGATCACTTTTAAAGGGGCCAATGGTGTCAGAAGGACTTGGTAAAACTTTCATTCCTCTTTTTCCCATTGTCCAATACAGATGCAATAAATAAGCATTTTTACAAGGGTTGTGTCAGAAGGGCCCTTACTGGTCCTTGACGCCTATCATCCCTCTTTACACATTCAGGAAGTCTACAGGAAGTTGAGGACAGTTTAAATCTTGTTTAAGCCCTTGCTTTGCAGAAGGCTTGTATTTCCCAACTGCTATTACTACACCATGTCAAAGGGACAGCTTCACATAAGAATCTACTCTTAGTAATCAATCTGTTCCCAAAGTGGATGCAGCAGCATGTCCTTCTTCCATTATTAACCAGCTTCCCAGTGCTCTTTCAGAAGAAAGTCAGCAGCTATCCAGTTTGTAACATAAGTCTGTTATGCCTTCCAGTCCCATCAAGTATACTCATCACTATCATGACCTGAAATTGTGTTTGTTCTTCCTCTTTGAAGAATACAATAAATCAATATAAACTACCCTGGCTAGCAGTGCTTATGTAGCTTCTTCTCAGCTTCCTGGAGGGCTTTTTTCTAAACCTCTCCTCATTGCTTTAAAAAAACCAGTGCAATCTGAAGACTATATTTCCAGTATAAAACAGGAGTTGTAACTGCTTTCCAAGGTTAAGACACCTCATCTATTTGATCATCTTCCCAAAATCACAGAATATTCTGAGTTGGAAGGGACCCACAGGAATCATCAATTCCAGCTCTTGAGTGAAAGGCCCATACAGGGATGAAACCCCCAACCTTGGCATTATGAGCACCATGCTTTAACCAACCTTCCCTTAGCTTTGACGGTCCTTGCTGCCCATTGCTTTCTAGTTCTCCTGCCCTTTCTTTTGCAGGTGACAGGTATCCATACAGTATAAATGACCAAGGAATGCCATATGTTATTCATCTCTCTATTGCTCATTTTCTATTTTATTCCCTGTTCCTTTCCAAGTAATTCTCTAAATTCAATGTGCTTGTTCCCCACCAAACACTGACACCACATTTTCATTAATATAACCTATGATGACTTCAAGATCTTTCTTGGCTGCTAATAGCTCACTTGGGATACTCACTGTACCAAGTTCAGTTTTCACCAATTATTAACCCATGGGAGGACCATCCCATTCTATCACACCTTAGTTTAACAGGCTGATTAGGGACCTTGATAATCAAATTTTTTTTATTATTTTTAAGAAATCCAAGGACATCACTCTGATTAGATAATCCTTATCCACACAGTTGTTGACTCTTTCAAAGCATGACTTTGAAAAGACTTAACTGCAGACCCTCCCTTTTCCCCTCCCTCTAGAAAAGCCCTGTTGAAGGCCATTATTACATCTTTTCACACCGAACTGTTTCTCTGTTATGTGTTCAACCGAGCTGCCTAACAGAAGTGTACCTTACTCATCTGCAGTTATCTGAGCCCTTCAGAAATTGGTGCAGGCTACGTGGCTCTGTTTCCTTCTGGTACTTTATCAATTATACATATACTGAGTTACAAGTTACCATTGCTAGCTCCTTTAAGAATTCAAAGCTAGATAATTTCTAACAATTAGTGCTACCCATTCACGTTATGAATTTTTTCCTAGGACAGCTTTCAAATATTACTTCAGTAGGACAATTTCATAAAGAACAATACTGCCATGAGACCCTCTACAGATGCAGTCAATAGACTTAATTATTCTCGTATGTTTAAAAATAAAGTAATTCTTTATGCTATCATGTTGTTTATTGAAAATTTTTACACAGTCAACGAAGACAAAAATGTTGTGATGATGTGAGTCGACACAAGTGCAGAGGGCGGGGTCAGTGGTTAGGAAGCAGACGCTCAGGAAAGCACCAGGGGGCCTGGGCAGACAATAACCTGTGTGTGACCCAGAGGTGCTCCCCTATGCTAACAAAGACCTAACCACATCCTGGGCCGCATTTGGAAGAGTACAGCAAAAAGTGATTATTCCCTTTTCTTTCAGCACTCCTTACCCTGTCTCTGGATGACTCTGTTCAGTTTTGGGGCCCACAGTGCAGGAGAGGCATTAGCAAACAAGAGAGAGTGCAGTAGGAGTACGCCAGTGCGCCTCAGGTACTGGAGTATATCCTGCACAAGGAGAAGCTCAGGGAGCTTGGTGTGTGCAGCCTCTGAAGACAAGGTTAAGGTGGAGCAAGGGTTGTTATTTGCAGAAATCTAATCACTGCCTTCAGCTATCAAATGGAAATTACAGAGATGACAGGACACAACAAAAGGAAAAGAGGGAACGGTTACAAGTTGTTGCACAGGAAATTCCAACCAGGGAAAAATGCCAAAGGCAGTGCACAGCTACAGGCTGCATAGGAGGTTCCTTGGTGATACACAGCAAAATTCAAGAACTGAAGGCTCTGTGTGTCAAAGCTGACCCTGGTTTGAAGGTAAGGTTTATTAGACTGCCTCCAGACTCCTGTTATTATTAATTTAATTTTCTGAACAGAAACAGCTATCTTGCAACTAAAACATCCATGTGAAAGGAAGAGCACACACCATGTTTCTTTAAATTTTTTAATTACATTAACATTTCCTGTGGTGCAGTGCCAGAGTTAATTCATGCAACTGAACCAACCTGGCTCTATACAGAAACGACAAGGTTCATCTTTCTGTACAGCACAAACTGACTGGCAAGGAAACATAAATGTAAGTTAAATAATAGTAACATAAGCTTCACAGTTCAAAGCAAAGTCAAAGTCAACTTACAAAAGCTATCATACAAAATATGAAAGAGTAAAACTGCTCAATTATACAGAAAAAAAGAATTTTTTAAAAAAGGGTATTTTCAATGTCTCTGTCCAAGTGCACTCTACTTTCTCATTTGCCTCACATGCAAACATTTTTCTCATACTTATCTGCATTTTCAAAGGCTCATAATATGTGGGGGTTTTTGTTTGTTAAGTACAAGCAGAAGTAATTGTATCAATTTAGATCTGCAAGTGACTGACAGCTCAGTTTCTCAAACAAATCTTACTATTAATTTCTTAATTACTGTTACTCAACAATCATTGCAATCCCAATAATCCTGTACTTTGCAGACAACATACAGTGTACATAGCAGCACGTAAAAATTAAAACCACAAGTTTTCAAACAGTTTTGCTGGCATCAACTCTGCTTCCTTTCCAAAACAAATTATTAATATTGCTAGTTCTGACACATCTTTTTTTTTTCCCCCTAAAGACTTTGAGAACCACAGGAAAATGCCATGTAAAGCAGAAAAAACTATGTATACAGAAGGATATTACTACTACTATTACTTATATTCTCAGTGTCACAAATGTTTGGAAAACTACTTTTAGTGACTTATAAGCAATCATTAAACTTAAAGGGAAATAGAACTCCATCAATATGATGTTCCAGGATACTTCCAAATACAAGACAATCATGCAGGTGGAATCAAGGAGTAATGGCATAAAAAACTTGCATATCAAAAGAAGCAGCACTCTATAACTAAACCTGTTATTTATCTGTCTACAAACAAGTAAGTGCTCTCTTTTTTACTGGTTAACTGGATCTTTGCTTGCATATAAAAACAAACCAAAGAGTTTCACCAAAAAGAAAGAATCCATTGCAGAATTTTGGCAGTTTAAAGGACTGGTGATACAGTTAATTAAGAACACTTTAAATAACTTAAGATGACACACAAAAAAAGACACAGTACATCTAAATCAAAGAAACAAGTGCCCTCTGCAGACAGTGAGGTAAATCTGAAAAGCTCACTGCTCCAGTTCTTGAAACAGTATTTTGGTGAATTTGGTGTGATTGTTAGAGAATTTGAATTTGGTGTTCAGGTTAGAGAGGATGGGCTGAGGTATTCCTTGCCTCAGGAGCAGAAATCCCATTCACTAGATGCTGTACCATTTTCTGAAGGAATCTGCCTTTATGTTTTCTTTACTTGTGAAAAAGAGAGCAGTCAACAGAAAAGCAACTGCGTTCCCTCATAATGCAGTCTCTAACAAATTTAAGTTTTGTCAGATGACTGAGGTGACAATTACATCCTGGGATCTGATTCCTCAGATGTCACTCCTGTGACGTAGCAGTTGTTAATGTCTCTGTCACAAACATCACAGATGTTTTATATTATTTTATTAGTCAGTTATATGCTTCATTTCAGAAAACACTGAATTCTTTTTGAGGGTATCTGTGTGACAACACACAGATGATTGTCTCCAGTTGTGCGCCAAGTCAAGTAAAAGCACCTGTACTTAGTGAACAAGCCACACCACTGTGTTAAGACAACAAACACGCCTATACAGCAATTAGGAGCTTTTGTACAGACATCCATCTGTCCCAGTGTGTAGCACTCATTAATTGCTTACATCAAGACTTCAAGACAATTGCTTACATCAGACTTCTATGTGATTCTTACCATCCTTAGATATGACTAGTAATAGTTCAGCTATTACAAGCCAGTTTTTCCAAGTCTGAATTGAAATAAACTGGGGTCTACTTTCAGACTTTCTGAAATACCATTTCTACTTCCAGCAGTAGTTTTATTTCCTTAGCTTGACTTTAGACAATAATCATTGGATTTACCTCAGCTGCAATAATACATACGCATTTTATAACCAGTTTCAAGCATGTATCTGTTTGTTGAAGCGTAATTCATGGGTTCTGAAATTGATCCCTGGTTCTATTCCAGAGGAACAATTCCAGTCTGTTAAAAATCAGGGAGTATGAATTTGCAAGTAAAAGTAACAATAACATTACACTGCAAGTTTCTTGTCGTATAAATAAAAAGAACAAAACAATCTTATACTTAGGCAGTGTTGAAAAATGAGTCTAAACACACCTTAAAATGTTACATATTTGACTTTGATTTTTTCAAATCTGAAATGTAGCTATAATTAGCCTATAAAATGTGAAACCTTGTTTTAAAGTGTAAGTGGTGAAAGGAGCTAGAGACATACGTTACAAGCATTTTCTGGTTACATACCAATAATGCCACCTACTGGCATAAGAGAAGATTCAAATTTTCTTTCTGAGTAATTTTTAAACTAAGAGCTTTAATTTCAAAGCAATATTAATACCACTGGTTACCTGTTCCCTCACACCCATCTGAAGCAAATAATTTCTTTCATCCAAATTTCCCCACAAGTGAGGGGCAGGATTAGAACTGAATAGTGTTCTATCTAATACTTAAATATCAACACTAATCTGAATATGGCAAGGACCAGAATGCGGCAGTTTTCTCCAACATGTAATCTCCAGAAACAGCAAAATTTATTGGTTTCTAAAATTCACTGCCAAATACCAACAGAAAACACAAACTCATGAGGAAGTTTTACTAGTTAAGCCCCTATTAAAAATTCTTTCTATCCTTCCAAACCTTATATATTTGCTAACTCTCAAAATGAATTAGCCAGCTGGAAACCACCTTCCCGGTTACCAAGTAAAACAAACCTTTCACAGTAATACTGTTTTCTCAGGGCTATATGGAGTGTTATTATCCAGTAATGGAAATACACAGGGGTATCAGAAAACATGGGTAAATTTACAGGCAAACTTTTCTGAAGGTTGCACAAGCACTGGAAAAAACACAAGTTGCCATCTCATTTCTACCACATATAGGTTGATACTTCTTATTTCACACTAGAGATGGTTTTGAAGAAATAGATTTTTAGAGCATTTTCTAGAACAGTATTTTATGTGCATGACTAATTTATTCAAAATTGCGTGCATTACTCATTATAAACAAAACCTTGCGGGGTTGTTGTTTGGGTTTCTGGGGCTTGTTGCATTTTTGGTTTGGGTTTTTTTACATACTATTTTCTCCTCCTAAAACAAATAAAGTCAGTCTCTGCTTTAAAACAAAAATCCTAATCATGGGTGAGACCAGGCTCTCCAAAATGAGCTACTGGAAGCACGTCCCCATTTGCTGAAGTCAAAAGATTGTCTACATTGGTAACCTGTTTCTGACAGTGGACATTAATGAACAGTCAGAGAATAAATGTATGGATAGGACTTGCATACAGAGATCATTCTCTAACATACACTCTCTCTCTCTCTCAGATTCCAAAACTTTAGGACTTTTTGAGCAAGAGGTTGTTCAGCATAACTGTTCAGCAAGATGCTGACGTCCCTCATTCATTGTTCATCTAAGAAACAACAGCAACATACCCTACCAACAAAACTCAAGTCTGAAAAGAACTTACTCAGTTACCATATTTCTGCCTGTGCGGATTAAAAATTTACAGAAGTTCATTCACAGCCTATTCTGAAAGCATAGCAACAAAGCTGTTCAGGCTGTGAGAATTTTTGCATCATAACCTATTTTGGCCAGAAAAGTCAACCTTTGCTTATCTTTCATAATTGACTCATATACCTACCACTTAGTCACATACCTTATAGACTGCTGACAACGACGTTACGGAACCGCTTCAGTAACAACATTCTGCTCTTTCTCTGTAACCCTGTTTTTGCAAGCATGTCCTTATGACCCAGCACACAAGTCATTTTTTGTCCTGTACCATCCCCCTAAAACCTTTTTTCCTCTGACAGCTGAACTCCTCCTCCTTTCACATCTGGCTAGCAACAAGTAGAAACTGAAGCAAGTAACAGATTTATTTTCAAATTTTCTTTCTTCATTCACTGAGTCTCAAAGTTAGACTTTTCCAAAACTCTGATGTAATGCACCCTCTGGTATTACTTGTCCAGTGACCTTGAGTGTTGTAGGAGCATAGGAAGAATGAACTTCAAAAAGTAGCCAGGCTCCTGCATTCTCCCTCAAGAGCCTGCCCAATTACTGTTGTCAAGGGCAGCAGATTGGGCTAAACAAACCACTCATCTGACACACTAGGGAGACTTGATCCCATAACCAGTATCAATCATGCAATGTACTCTCGATCTCATCTTGTGATTGACTTGCAACTTCCAGAAAAGACTCCTTCCTTTTAGGAAATACAAATTCAAAGGGGAAGGTGGAGAAAAAACAAAACAAAACAAACAACCGAACAAACCTTTTAATGATGACCACCAGAGAAGAACATGAAGATTTTTTCCCTAACCGCCTTCAACTGATCCTAAAAAGTGTACCAGATACACTTCTGCTACCCTGTGGAAAACTTACTCCATGACTGCTCTGGACTGAATCCTCTCCATTGTGAAATTAGGAGAAATTTTGCACAGATTTAAAGAAAGAGCAGAGGACAGCACTTTGTTGATATAATGGCATGCAATGCAGACAGCTACTTTTACAGACAGCCTAGTACTTTTGTGTAGAGTTGTCCATGTCAACATTTAAAGACTGCACAAAAACCCCTAGAAATATACAAAGTGGCAAAAGAAAATAAGCACTACTTTAGTGAATAAATTCTGATACATATCTGAGTACTTTAGTGACAAAATACTTGCAACTTCAAGTTGTGGTTAAGACTACAGAGCCTGCTCATAAAACAGACAAGCTAGAGACAAAACATAAACTGATCAAGCCAAGAGAAATAGTTGTTTCTTCTCAATATTAAGGATTAGTTGCTGTCTATTAACTTCAGAGAACTCCCCTAAAAGCAATGAGATGCACAAATTGACTGAGGATAGTTCAGTTTGCTGTGTTATACACTGAGAGTAGAGCTCGACTCTCAAACTGGACAAGCTGCAGGCCTATAATAAACGATTTAGTAACTTGAATTTATTTTAAAAATTCTATAAGCAATAAAATGCCCTCCAATTTGACCATTCTACTTAAAGAGCTATGTAATAACAGAAGAGTCGTATTTCCAATTCTTGCTGTCTAGACTGCACTGTTTGCAGGGTCTAGACACAGACGCCTATGTGGGTGCAAAATGTACCCTCCTGAAGTATCCGCCCCGAAAAACATCAGTTTTACTGCCCACAGGGTTAGCACACATGGAACAGCTGTTAAGGATCAGGTACCTACTTGCACACTTCTTTAGCTCAGGGGTGTCTGACTGTGCTTACAGATATACACCTGCGCCAGTCAACACGTGTCTTTACTCAACCCTTTGCGCCCTCTCCACAAAATGCAGAACAGGACAGATTAGCTGGATATCCCCCCCTTTGTAAAGCAATGTATATTTTAGACAAGGAAGCGTCCAAGACAGACTCTAGTGAGATGCCAGTAAAATACTTGCTGTACCTAGTGGTGCTGACAGAAATTAAATGGGTTTCCTGAAACGGTGTATAAAATACTAGAGCAGTGATACTAAAGGAGTTCATCTGAACTGGACTACAGGTTCATCTGAGAGTATTAAAGTATTCCAACAATGCTTAAAGCCAGTAGATTAGTCAAAAGTCAGGCTTACAGACAGTAAGTAGATGACTGTCCTAATACAAATTTCGCCCTACTTCATACGGCCTATCAAAACACACACAAGAATAAAGCACACTGTCATTATTTGGAAGTAACAACAAAGGAAAATGGCCATTTCGCCGGTATATTGTGAGATGCCTATGAACCAAGTATGATGTTGAATAGAAAAATTACTGATCTCTCTATACAAAAATGACTGACACTTCACTTGGGAGTCACACATACTGTTCTAGTCACTTGTATTCGAGAAAGTTGATGAAAGCAATCAAACAGGCTCAAAGAATGACACTAAGGAAAACACAGAGGACAAAGAGCACATCTGATGAGCAATCTAGGAAACAGTGGCTAGTTGCCCTGTCAAACCGGTAAAGACTGTTAAGATACTCAATTGTTATATATAAAGAGTATGGAAACATACTGGAGGAAATTATTAACGTGAGAAACAATTGTCACCAGCAGAATGCATAAACTGACAAGAATATACTTCACTGGAATTAGAGAGGAGTTCTACCATCTCACTATGGAAACAGCCCTCCCATAAGAACATACAAAATGTAGTCTTCAAATGTTGCATAATCAGTTTACAGAAGAGGTTACATGGCATAGCTGTCCAGAACTGCAGGCGGTTGGAACTCAGTGTTGCTTCTTTTTTTCCCCCCAACTATGCTAACTGTGAAAGTGCAGCTCCTAATTCCCCAAATGTTTAGGTACTCTCAGTTTTTGAGCTCAGGTATCAAATTCAAGTTCAAATTTATATCCTGTGTTTTATTAAATTGCTTAATGACATTACATTATCATACATGCACAGGCATTATCTGCAGGTCCAAAACAGTTCTGTTCATAATATATTTTGAGATAAGCTTGCAGCAGAGTGGATGCACTATCATAAAAACTGTCATAACCCATTTTAAACTTCTACCCTCCTGCATTTTTTTTTTACATTTGCTAAAACATAGTGCCCCAAAGATGTTTCAGAACATCCTGGTCTTTATACTTAAACACAGCTACACTAAGGAGATCACATATGGGATGACAAACCACCACTGAACTGCACCTGTAGTTTTAAGACAATTATAAACCACAGCAAACCTACAGTTTGCTTACTGATCATACAACTTAAAAAAACATTACAAAAACTATGCTAAGAAATCAGTTTAAAGCCAGCAATATGCATAACAACTGAAAATCAAGAAATGGAGAGTCTTACTACGAATTGTGTTCTTACCTTTTCCAGGACTTAGGTTTTGGTCTATAAACACCTTAAGCTCTCCATTGGCTTCAATTAGTCCAGCCTGTTAAAGAAAGCAACTTTTATTAAATTTACAAACACAGATAGCCTTTTATTGTTAAAGATGAAAGGTATCTTACCAGAAGCCTCTACCGCTACTACTCTCATTTTGTTACAAATCTGCCACTCTGTACTGCTTGGGTACAGTGCTTGTCAAATTTTAAGGTCTTGATTTCATGAACACCATATTCTTAGAAAGCAAGCAGAAAATCACTTTACACCTACTGTGCTATTTGTGTCCTAAGCTCTTACAGTGTGCATGCACTGTTTTAACACACAGCTGAACACCCTTTTTATCTGAACCACTGACACCCGCAACTACACCTTTCTCTCTGTAGTTACTACCCACCTAATACATAAGGTAAAAACATTGTAACAAAAACAGTACAGAGGGTGGAGAGTGCCTTGGGCCATTTTCATCAGGAAAAATACCATTAATAAGAAATATCTTGAGCTTTTCAATTATCATTTTTTGAAGATCAGAATACAAACCTCTTAAGTGAAAAAAGCTATAGGGTGACATATGGGTTTAGAAAGTCATCACCATCCTTCGAGAAAGCTCACAGTAGTAGTTACTTTTCAAAACACTATTAATTTTTGAATAGAGAACAGGATGCAGTGATTTCTTTGTATCTGCAGACAAAACAGTTCTGGAAAAAAAAAATTTAATAAACACACGACACACTGTTTCTGTTTAGAGACAACAGCAAGAAAGTCGACACCTGTACCTAACCACAGTGTAGCCTGTGGTGTTCCAGAAGCTGGAAAGTCCTTAGGCTGCATTTTGCACACAGCAGGTATGTACAGGCTGCTGACAACCCTGAGCGAGAATCAAGTGCTTTGCAGTCAGTCAGCAGCAAAGCTTCTCCCTTAGAAGTCTACCTGAAGAACCCTACTTGCCATCTGCCAGCGGTTTGGGAAAACAAGAAAGCCACTAGATGATGCTGTGGAGCCATTATTATCCAGGTGTTTCACACCAAGGAGTTCTTAAAAAAGTCAGGGAACTTTAGGAAACAGGAAACTTTCTCTCCTCAGTGAACGGGGGGAGGAAGGTGGGAGAGAAGATGACAGAGCATTGGGGACAGGCTGGAATTCTGCAGAAGACAAATTTTGCTAAGGGAGGCATAAAGAGCAGTGGCCTGTAATGGCACGGCAGCAATGAGGACCTGGTCGCACAAAGAAAACGTAAGTGAGCAAACAGTAGAAGTGCTGGATAGAATGAAGAGCCTGTGGCAGCTCTGGCCTCCATTCCCCCCTCCTAAAAAGTAACACAATAGCATAGTTTTAGGGAGGCTGCAACAACTTTTCAGTTGTTTCAGAACACTGCCTGTCGTCCTTCTTGCCCACAGCAAGGATTTCAAAGATCCACTCAAAGCAACAGTTTTACCACCCTATTCCCAGGCACCAGAACTCTTTTTAAGCCCAACTTAACTATGTAATTCAGAAAGGCAACAGACTACATCAGACACTTCGAAAGAAAAAGGTATACTCATCAATATGACACCAGTATTGTGTACAAAGATGTTATTAGAGCTGCACTACAGCAATGTGACATTCCAGAACACTGGAATCCCATGGAAAACATGAAGAATAATTTTTGGATAAGTGTTACCTTATACTTCCATTCTACCTAAATTTCACACCGGAAATGTTAAACCAGGCAGGAAGTGCAGTCTCACTGTCATAATTTCTTTAAATGCAGTACTTAAGTTTGTATTCCACAACAAAAAGAGGCTTGTACTCAGGACACCTGCAAATTCTCTTTTAGATGAGAATAAAAAAAAGATTATAAGTGAGACTGGAAAAGCATTTAATATATTGTGGTTTTGATCAGAAAACCACCAAGAAAACAGCTATTTTAATCTGTAATGCTTTTCTTCTAAGCACATGAACTTAATAATTTTGAATTATTAAATCCATTAATTGGTTAATACGCAAAAGCAAACCCACACAGAGTGCATGTCAGTTACAGTGATAGTCCACAACCAAATATTTAAGCTGTGATATTCAGCAAATTCAAGTATTAATACAAATTACTATTTCAGTAATTGGAAAATTAAGCAATTCAGTCATCAATCACTTATTGGTCACTTCCATTTTCTATTTTTTTTTCAATTAAAGTGTCTCCAGTGTAATCTTTTCTATACATTTTAAGTACTCAGCCAACCAACATCATACCATAAACTCATAAACTTCAAGTTTTCTTCTGCATAATTAAAGCATACAGTGGAAAAATATTGCCCAAAACAACGTGCAACTCCAAAAACAATAATTTAATCTAGCATTACAAAGGCTCAGGATAATGCTACATGCCCTATACCATGTTTTTATGTGACAGCAATTACACAAGTCACTGAAAAACTAGAGAACATTTGGGGAAAACACCGCATTTAATCAATAAAAGAAAACAAATTGCAAAAAATCAGAGAATAGCAATCAACGAATAAAAAGAAAAATCCCCTCAGGGACCACAATACTAATGAATAGTATAGAAGTTACAGTTCCACCACCCTTCTAACCAGAGTCTTACTAAAGGTTCACCTCTAGCAGTTAAAATGGCATATTCAACTCATTTATAAGCACAGGCCCAGAAAGACTCCAAGAAAGGTATTTGGAAAGAATACTGTGAATCCCACAGCAAAACAGCATCCCCAGCTGCTATTATTCATAGTGAAAATTCTAGTGAAATTTCTATTTCTAATCTCAATTTCTAGTGAAAATTCTGTTATTCCAGCCCCAGTATGCTCTTCTATGTGTATCTTCCAGATATACTTTTAATTCTAAGGTTAGCAAAACTTATTACTGGTTGAAGAGACAAGTTTTGGCAAAAGAAAACTGAAAAGCAAAACTTCCATCCCATACAGAATTCTGGTGTCTTTGTTCTGAAATGGAAACAATAGACAAAACGTCCCCCAGTGTGCATTTCGAGGACATTCTTGCTATTTTTCAAGCCAGGTTATTTTGGAGGAAGCACCAGGATTACTCCTCTGGGACCTAAGGAGCATACCGCCCAGAAGAAAGAAAGAAAGTAGAGGAAAATATGACTATAGCTCCCATTTGGTATATTATAGTCACAGATTCACAATGCACCAAAAAAAAAAAAACAACAAAACCCCACCAAAACAAAACCAAACCCATAATACCACCAAAACCAAAACCCACACACACACAAAAAATCTACCCAGGAAAAGGTGGAAAGCCCAATGAAAAGGTAATCTTCTGTCAGGAAGGGTTTAGACATCAAGGATGAGAAAATACACTTAGTTTTTAGGCCTTATCAAGCTACTTGTAACAAGGCATTTGGATTTTTACTATTTTCCTTTGTATTGTTTTTATATTCCACATTTTCTTCTTATCTTCTCATGATTCTCAATCTCAAGATGCATTACTTGCTTTGATGGTGATCTTGGGACTGCTTCAAATAATAATGCTCTTAATATCTGATTTGAAAAGCTTATTAAGTGTGTGCAACTTCACAGTTCAGCAAAGTTTTCCTCTTCGAAGACACGTTGGCTATGTCTACTTCTCTATGGCTACATAAAGAAACCCCTGAAATCCTAAACAGGCAACAGATACAGATACAGCCTTTATCCTTGACACACTACAACAAAGCCAACAATGATTTTAAAAAATAGCTTTTGACATCCAACACAGCATCTAAACTGTAATAACTTTATATCTGCCCACAGATCACCGGAAAGGAGGGTAAATTCCACTGGACAAATTAGTAGATCTGGTAATTTGAACTGCAGAAGCTGTGGTGGAGTGGAGATCCCAACCATCACCAAGGTTTGGTTTCAGCTCATTGTTCAGAGCTCCTAAGGAAATGAAATTAACTGAAGGGCCAAACATATAAAAAATCAACTAAAGTTAGCTTTGGCCTGCTATGAGATCATTGGCAGTCCTAAGGACTGGGACATCTATTTTTGTTTTGTTTACAAGTGAAAACTGAAAAGCACTAGAAGTGCCCTCAGCCTGAAAATCTGTAAACTGGGAAGTATCTTTTTGCTGGGACTGAAGGTAATCCGAAACAAAATTTTCTAAAGATGCAGAGAATTGCAGTCATTAAAAAAATCTCTAGAGACTATGAGAGAATAATTTAGTATCTTACTAACAAAGCTACTACTTGCAGTCTCTGAAGCTATGCACTAGAAAATCAACATCTTTACAACAAAAATAATTTCTTCCACAGCTTTCCAGCCTTGCAATTCAATTTGTTAATAAAAATTGGCATCAAATTATTCACTAAACCTTTAAACTAAACAGGAAAATACGCAAGGTGAATTTGAACTAAAGGACAAGGAATCTATAAAAGCAAGAAGTTTATCTGATACAAACAAGACTGAACGAGTACATGTGCTATGTATATCAGATTTAACCTGAGAGGCACGTTGCCCCACACTACTTTAAGTAAGTATGGGGAAGAGAAGGGTGCTTTTGTGCCACAGAAATACCTCTTCTACCTTGCTTCTAACTAATGAGCCCATTTTAAGAACAGTAACTGAAAAAGAGCTGAAAGAAGAGCAGAGATACATGGAAACAGAGGTACCTGCTACAAGGTTGTTTCTCAGAACAGAAATTTTCAGTTGTTAACAGCAAATTAAGCCCATAGAGCATGGAGGCACAGGACTGGGTTTGACAAGAGATACAGGTACCAAAGATACAAAAATGGTTAAAGAATGGGAGTCAGAACGGGACAGTCTGAAAAAGATTCAATTTTGGGACTGGCTGGGAAAGACACAAAAAATGAGCTAGAAAATCAGATGGAAGATGGCAGAATTAGGAGTTGAGGTAGAGAAACTGTGAGTCACTGAAAAAGTACAGGCAATACAACTGATGAGAACCTAAGAGAGCTTTAATGAAACAATGAGATCAAATCCTGTGAGAAGGGAAGAACACGGGAAGTGGGAAAATGAATACATCTAAACTACAACTGAAAGGGGAAATAAGCTGGGACTCAGACAGAGAAGTTCAAAATAAATTAGGAAAGAAGTAGCGACAACAGAATCAGAAAATTGAGAAATTGGGAAAGAAAAGCATTTCCACCCGGAGCTTGTCAGAGGCATTTGGTGGTGTTGAGTTGACGGTTGGGCTTCATGATCTTGGAGGTCTTTTCCAACCATAACATTTCCACAATTCTATGCCCAGGACGATGCCTCTACTGTCTACAGGCATTTGCAAAGCGTACCAGCAAACAACCGCCCATCTCGTGCAAAACTGCACCTAACTCGATCCATTATGATCCCCAGTCATTTCAAAGGCAACACGTCTAAAGGCCCCATGCCATGCAATTTTACTATGGGCCACCCTACTGACAATGCAGGGTTCTTTTTTTTGTTTGCCTTATTTCAGTATCAGGAAGCAACAAAAAATTAGCACAGTTACAGAGTGGAACTGGAATAAAGCTTATAATCAGAAATAAACAGCCTTATTTTAAGACTGCTTAAAGAACCTTTATTCTTCTTTCACCCCTATCCATTTCCAAATGTCATTTACAACAAAATGACAATGAACTACTTTTCCCATTGACTTCTCATCTCATGCAGGGACCAGAGCAAACATGCTCTGGGAATGAATTATTATGGAACTGCAAAAGATTATTTTTATAGGACATCAATTTCATTTTTTGCAAAAATTAAAAGGCAATCAAGATGCTAAGTAGAGGAATAGAAAAGGGCAAAAAGTTTTTGAATTTAAAACATTCAGATTTCATTTTGAAATTGAAGCCAGTGAGAACTATTCTTTACTGTATAAATAACAAAAACTTTTGAAGTTGGGCAATAAGAGTCTGATCATTCAAAATTCTCAGATGTGTTATTTTACTGTGTTTCAGTAGCCTTTTTCTGAAACAGAGATAATCACATCACATCCTCAGTTCATGGCAGTATCTTCAAGATTAATGTGTCTGTCAACCACTCATCACTGAGCTACACCATAAAAATGAGCTTTCCAAAGAGTATATTTAGATTTTTAGCACCTTAGCTAACAAGGCATAATCAAAGCTCTATAATAAAGGTCTGGATACTATAGACTTGTGAAAGCAAAACAATCAATACAGGTGAGAAGCTCAATTGAGCGTTGTCGGTCTTTGTCTGAATACAGGCTCTGCTGCTACTGCAGGTAAATTGGACACCGAGTCATACACAAAATGACACCCGAGGTCTCCTTTATTGCAGAATATGTCAAGACCATTAGCTTCTTGGCTGTTCTTTCTGACAAGAGCAACACATCCAGAATTCAGCAAAAATTAAATTAAGAACTCACTTCGAAGACAAGTCAAATGGTGGTCCTGTCTAAGCAGTCAACAGATCAAAAACACCTTGAGCTAAAAGTCATTCCATGGTGTTGCTTCTTGAAGTAATTTAATTGCTAAAGTGATACAATCCTTGTAAAATTTAATGTCAACATACCCAAAACTAACTGTGAAGCTGTAAGAATGAAGCAGAATTGAACACGAGACTCCTAACAGCGAGTATGACATCAAAGCACTGGTTTTCCACTTTTACCGCATAAATTAATTAGAAAATAAAATCATCGTTCGTGTCCTTCTGGACTAAATGCCCATACGCACGGGTACCAGCAGCAGCCACTTCCACAACCACCTCCTGCAACCGTTCTAGGTGTGACCATAACAGACTGTTGTTTTTCCAGCCAAACCAAGACTTCAGAGCAGCTTGCTCACCAGCATCTGAACCACAGCCGAAATCAACAATTAACGTTACACAGGGCCCCTTCTAAAACTATTTGCCTCACCAACCTCCTTATCAGTGTATTACAAGGCTAGAGCGGCCCACAGCGTCATTTTCAAGCAAGTCTGTGTAAACAATAATGCAATACTGGAACCCTTAGCAAATGTAATGTAACACAAGACAAGCAGCCAGAAGCATTTTTGGGGAGTGTGGACCACTGTCCATCTTTAAAGTCAAGTTGTCTGATATCTGAGAACCTTTTCAATACAGACAACATTTAGCAAAGACTGATGCATTCTTCTTCCCACTCCTAATTAGCCATAATAAATCTCCATTAATAGATACCCAGGCAATCAAATACAAACATCAAAACAATTGATCCCTAATGTAACAACTTCTAAAATCTGCATTTTTGTGGAGCCTGCTGTCATCACAGTCCAATTATTCAGTAAAATACTACAATACACCTATATAAAGCCACTACCATTAACTGGCACATACAATTAATAAAGTTTAACATTTAAAGGCTTCAAGAAAATGCTTTATTTATACAAATAAATTGGCAAGGTGACAGGCAACTTCTGAGTTGCTATTTCCTGACTTTATAATAGAAACCAACATAGGAAAAATACAGAGCTCTGACTGTGTACTCGGAACATAGCTTAAAGATCACTTTCCTTCTGCCTTCTTTGAAAAAGCATATTAGAAAAATTAGCAACATTCAAAATCCCAAACAGAGATGCCTTTTTAGATGACCTAGTTTAATAATATTATTTGATCATTAGCTTGCAAACTTCTGGACATGTGAAGACATTTCTGGACATGAAGACTTTTCAATACTTTCTAGGGATTGAAAGTGCATCACGTAAAAAAAGGTCCAAAATAAGTATTTTTCCTACGTCCATTGGGTTCTTGTTTTTAATCCATCCCAAACTTAACTTTTTAGATTTGCTCAAGATTGATGTAGAAGTATCACATGAAAGTTATTAAAAAGTACAACTTTAGTGGTGCTCTGGCAAAAATTAATAATTCAAAAGCACAGGTTTTGACTTTCCACAAAAACAGCAGCCCTATTAACCTGTCCAGTAAAGCTGTGTGAAGAAACCAGTTTGCTGTGTGTTTTTTTTAAATATTCTTTGAGCTAAATATTTACTAATACTGTGAAATAAATCCACTGGATTAAGCTACATACCATACTTTAGTTGAGTATTCTGAATACTCAACTAAAATAAACCACCAGCATTAATTCCTGCATCTGTACATCTCTTAAACAGTAATGTTAGATCAGGTAATGAACTTTTTACAGGCACGATTTCTCGTATGGTGTGTCCTCATATTTCCACATGTTCATGGGGCTTCCTTTGCAAAGCTGAATATATGTGCTATATCTACTGCTCAGTATGATTCATGAAACCAAAAAAAAATTAAGAGATACAATAATTTTTATGCAAACTAGGGATCAAGAGAAAAATCCCTCATAAAATAATTCAAGCAGAAGATGACAGAAGAACATAATTTTTAAAAATAAATTTAAGAATCTAATTTTAGAACAAGCAGTTCCAAAGCTAACACCACTGTCAGTTACCTATGAAACAGTAACTCAAGAACAACTCTCACGAAAGGTATTTTAGTCTGTGAGAAATTCCAAAGGCTAACAGCGGTGTGTCATTTTAAAAAGTTTTCAAAGTTACTTTTTCAACTTCAAGTTCTCTATGCACAATTTATTTTGTAAATGACTTGAAGGAGTCCATCTAGGACTAAATAAAAATATTTCGTTTACGTGACTCATCTATTCTGATAGGTGTAATTTTGGAGATCAGAAGGAACCATACTCATTCCTTTTGACTAGCCCCTTTCTCTTCAATATTCACTGTAACACCATGCATTAGGTACTATCCTCAGCAATAGACCCAGTTCCTGCAAGTGGTTGCTTCAAGAGTACAGAAATTCGGCAGAAAATAAACCCCATTGCTCCCGCTTCTTCTCTCCCATGCAACACTGAGTCTTGGAGAAAAGATCCACAGGCTTCTCTTTCCTTATGGCTGCTTGAGAGGCCTCAACAGTCCAACAGCGACAGAAGTAACTGAGGGGGGAAACATAATCACCACAAGTTGGATCTTCAGCCATGCTACAGAAGCTGATAATTTAGTAGTGAAAGGTACATTAACCAATGCTACTAAAAAAGTATTTATTGTCTTAATTTACAGATAATTCTCAACATACAACTGAATATAAAAGTGGCCAGCAAGAAGTGCTATGTCTTACTGGAAGCTGGAAAAAAATTAATCTATTAAATCTGTTTTCTTGCTACAAGTAATTCCTGCTACTTCATTCGATGCTGCATCCTGCCTAGCTTTAGGCATGCCAAGGGTGGACAGGTGACCACTGCACACAGGGAACTGCTTTCCCCCCACACTATTACTCCCATGAATCCAATAAGCAGCACAAGCAGCCTGAGGACCTTGGCTGTACATTTGGCTCCTTCAGCTCCTGCCTGGAAGGTGCCACACTTGTAAGCAGTGGAAGAGTTCCCAGTAGACGAAGCAAACTCAGAGCGACACTGATTAACCAGAAAGAGGAATTCTGGCTAAGATGAAGTTTCTGGAGACTGCCCATATGCAATGACCAAGAGATTTCCCACACAGTGCAAATGTAGGTGAAAACTGTAGCAAAAACTACTAACCTCAACTCGTCATCCAGACTCTGAGAAGCAATGCAGTGATCCTGCTCCCAAGGTACACAAGCCCTTGAGATATGGCAATTGGTGTTCTGTCCACACGTTTTTCATTGTTTATTTAAACTGAACAAAAAGTAAAGTCTTTCTAGGAACTAAGATGTTCCGAATTGAATGTGATATACCACATCTGCCTGATTCTGTTAGAATTGCTTCTCTGCTTCACATGGCGCTCATAAATTCAAAAATGGCTGTGCTTTTGCTATTACTAGATCACACTGGAAAATGAGTGCTCCTTTTTTTCACCCTTTATCTTTACTGCATTTCAGATCCCCTACCCAAAACATAAATTGGTATACCCATGGATACTTTAACCTTCACAAGCTACTATTTCTTTCTACATTATTGTTTTTCAAGTTATCCAGCTCTAGCATTGTGATTATGCACTTAAACTCCATCTGTAGGCTCTTAATTAAAGTGCTACATATGAACATATCCTTTTCACCCCCACCTCATAGCTTCCCAACTACTGCTGAGGAAATCAAAGTATTTTGCGTAAACCTCGCAAACATAAATTAAAATAAATTTTAAAATCAATGCTTTAGTGCTTATTTTCTCTTGATTGTACACTCTGAAAAGCATTACAGGGATACTTTTTAAAGTAACACTTCATAGAATTTAGACTTGGGTCAAATAGTTTATAAACATTATTTTGCTAGCTTACCTGATCAGTACCTTTGTAATTCTTTAATACTTTATAAAAACATTTCACTGGGTTTGCCAGTACTCTCCACCACACTCCCCCATTTGTTCACTTATCCAATAAAGTCTCAGTCTGCAAACTCTTATAAGTATTTGACTTTTCTAGCAGGTCTTATCAAATTATAGTTTTTGTAAAGAGGCATCAGAAGAACTGGAAGGGAGCAACAAAAGGAAAAGAGCTCTCCTGCAGCAGGCAGGAAGAAGCATAAAGTAGGAGCAAGTTCTGTTGTGGTGCACTGGCTTCACATCTTCCCGTTCTGCAGGGCTCCCTGCTCCACTGTCACCATGGCACGGTGGCCCCAGCAGCACGGGACAGCAGTGCACATTGCGCCTTCCACTTCCCAGGCTGCAGCACTCTGAACATGCCTGGCCACGGAAATGCCACCTGAAGGAGGCCCAGACTTAGAATTGCACCAGTGCAGCCCTTCCCACAGTTTAGCCCCCTCAGCTCTGCTGAGAAAAAGGGAAGGAAGGGGCAGGAGCAGTCATCAACTATGCCATCTTCTTCACCGCTACATCTCACAGACAGTTACAGCACTCGATAGGTGACATGGCAGAACCACAAGCCATTTATCACAGCAATATTTTCACATCAGAACGTTTAAATTTACAGCAACAGAGGTTTTCAGAGACTCAGTGCCCAGAAATTCAGTGATACTGTCTGTATCATGCTTAATTCCATTTTTCTGCTTGAAAAACAATTTGGACTTTGAACAAAAATATGGAAAAAAATCTCTTCCCTTCTGAAAATTAAAAGAAATGTTACACCGATTAGTGTATCTATGTTATAGCATTAAACCACAACTCATAGAGCCCATATTCAGAACTGGAAATTTAAAATTTCCCAGCATTCACCACACATTTTAGGTCTCAAGTAATGGTGGGTATAGTCTGCAGAAAGGTAAGCAGTTCATATTTCTTCCCTGAGGCAGGTTTGAAGTATATGTAGATGTTTTTAAGAACAGGTTAGACAATATTCAGTTAAGATTTCATACCCTTTCTAGCCACCCTGTTCCAGTGCTCAAGTACAACTAAAATTTTACCTAAAACCTGATGTAGATTTTTATTTTTCCAAATTCAGCTTATTACTTCTTTAACCAAGATACTGAAAGCAATTTCTTTTCCTATCTGTGGCACCTTCTTCCATTTCTTATGTTTACTATGAGGTAGATTATTCCTTCCTTTCTTCCTTCGCTACTCTCTTCCTAGAATAAACTAGATCTTTCAAAAACAAGGTTTGTTCTTAAATATCTTTTTCTCACTTAGATCTAGTAGGACATTCATCTGTATTTTCTTTCAGGTGCAAGCAACTCTTCACTTAGTTGATCTCTCTCCCAAAAGCTAATATTAAACAAACATACTTTGGTATCTCAATTACTTTGAACTGTTTCAATTTCATCTCCTAGTCTAACACTCCACTTTCGTTTTCTTCCCGCTTATATGGCCTATCATTCCCTGAACTCTGCTATCTGTAATGTACTTGGCCACCCTTATCTCTTCCAGGCAAGCTTTGAGTGACTACGTATGTCTGGCTGCTTCTCTGCACATTAAGATGTTTTTCAGTTGAACTACTAAAATTCCCTACAAGATTAAGTTTCTAAACCACTCATTCTTTCATGGAAATTTTCATTATTTGAAAGCTGCAACAGTCCACATTAGATTGCAACCTGCTGTTTAACCAGTGAGTTGTATCACTTTTCCTTAGCTTGCATGCTGTTGTTTTTTGGGGTTTTTGGTTTTTTTTTGAGAGGGAGATATATTCTAATTTGAATACGGACAAGTATGTTGTCGTATTTTCAACGAGAAAACATGAAAGCCCAATTATACTGGGTATTAAGAATGACTGACATCTTAAAGGCAGAATAAATTGAAATTTTTTTTTGTAAGTACTGGAAGGGGTAAAGAGCAAACGTGCTCCACGAGGCAGGTCACAGAATCAAAGCTGCAAACCTTAATGCCAGCAGTAATGGAAATCTACGATGAAATTTCCCAATGCCTGTTTTTACAGACACTAACAAGCATCTTTTAGTAGACAGAGATAAACAATGTACACATATGGAGAATGAACCATCTTCCCTCAAATATCTGATGCCTTCTTGAACTCAAGAAAGGAACCGTTAGTTGACAACAGTAGTCAATGACAGCCCGCCATCTGAACAACACTTGCTGGGTTTTTTTCAATCCAATCCAAACCCAAGCTGTTTTAGTGTTCAATATGAATGCACATAATGACAACAGCCCAAGTGCTGTAATTAGCATAGGGAATTCTCAAGATTAATCACTCTGAAAAAATGGCGGCAGATCTGAAGCTGGTTTATGCTGTCTACAGGAAAACAGTCTAGGCTTGATGCACAGTATAGATAAAGTTCCACATATTCATTAACGCCAGCTATTATAAAGCACGACCCCATTTGCTTTTGTTAATAAAAACATTCTATGCTTCCACATTTTATGTGCTACAAATATACTTACATCTTTTGCCATGTTACCAAAGACTAAAAACCAGTTGTCTTAAAATCTTGATGGCTGCAGGACACAGGGACGATGCTATTTTCTAGAAAGCAAGCAAAGACAGCACCAGCTATAAAAAATGAAAGGAGGGAAAGTTTTCACAATTGAAATTATTGACTACTACCAAGTACAATTTAGGCTTCTTTTTTAAAAAACCACGTTTTTAAAAACGGAAAAGTTTCCCATCACCACCTTTTCGTCCCTTGAGCCCCACGCTCACGTGTGGGGGGCACTCCTTTCCCGACGGCGGGGGTGAGCTGTGCCCTGGCAGAGCCCTTCCCCCAGCCCGTGCCCGATCCCACGCGAGGCCGGTCCCTGTCCAGCTGCGCCCCTTCCAACACCGAGCGCTGGGCGCGGGCAGCGATCACGGCCTCCTCCTCCTCCCCACCCCCATTTCCAGCAGCAGGCACAAGTAGGCCCCAGGGGCAGCTCCCCCCAGGGCCTTCCAGCCCCGCTTTTCTCCTCCTCCTCGCAGGCGGACGGGCCGCGGCCGCACCGGGCGGCACAGACCGGCGGCCGCCCCCGCGCCTACGGGCAC
>VZRQ01006895.1:613724-652605 GCA_013397975.1 Machaerirhynchus nigripectus
CACGCGGAGCGGCCAAGCCAACCCGCCCGCCCGCCGCTCCAAGGCGCGGAGGGAGCCGCGGATGGAGCATGCGCGGGATTTTCGCGCCTTCTTCCGACTCCCCGCCCGCCCCGCGGTGCCGGGTGCTGCCCGCGGGCGCGGCCGCGCTGCCGGCGCGGAGCGGGACCCGGCCGTGCGGTTTCGTTGCCACAACATCCTGCTGCCGGTGCTTCCTCATCGCATTTTGTCCGGCCGTTACTCGAGCAAAGTTTCGCTTGCAGCGATCGTTGCTAAAATTAGGGATTTTGTGGTAATCCAAGCGAAAGTTTTCCTTTGGGCTGTTGCAGCTCTCAACCTTGCGCCCAAAACTAAAGCACCTCGGGGCTGTGCAGCCTCTGCGTGCAATGACGACCGCAGGAACAGAGCATGCTAGCGAGGGTTGTGTGATGTAATTACATCGCTGTCCTGTAGATTTCGGCAAAAAAAAAAACCCAAAAAACATGCAGCGTTGCTGGGGGGCTTCAAAGGCAGAGCCGTAGTGGTGGAAACTGCAGGGAAACAAGGAAAGCTCAGGAGCTGTGTTGCTCATAGGAGTGGATGCAAGGCTGTTTGATGGGGAGGAAGCTATACACACTTCTGCACGCAAGACCAAGCCTGCATGGTACAAGGTTGCTCATAACGCAATGAAGAGGGGAGCAGGAAGTAAAAGTCTCGTTCTTTCGCTAAAATCATGCTGCTTCCTGGGAAAGAAGACTAGTTGGGAACAGAACACATGACCAGCAGAGCCACTACATTGCAGCAGCAGACAAATACAGCAGAGAGAATGCTGGAGAAGATACATTTCACGAGTCGACAAGATTCGCATTCACTTTTACACCTTACTTTTTTTTTTTAAGACATTGAATGGTTATGCTTTACAATAATAATGAAACACTACATTCATATTCCTGATAAATAGCAATCTTCGGAGTTTTTAATTAATAATCCCCCCCACTAGCTGCTCTAGGGTTATTACCCCATTTCTTCATTCCTCTTGATCAAGCTTGACGGCAGTGGACATCGAAGAAAGAAATGATAATAAAAAGTGTTTGTAACTTTGTAACTTTGCAGAAAGCAGCAAAAAGTTTCACACACAAAAGCCATGAAGCCAGATGCAGGAAAAAGTGCTCTAGTTGGTAGTGCTGCTCCCCACCCCCCAGGTCATATATACTGTGCCTGAGGGTTCAAACTGTCTATGTATCTCACGTCCCTACCCACCCACCTCCCGCTCTTTTGCTTTACATTAATTCTTGTAGGAAAAAAACTTGCGAGTCAACCGAACAAGCACAAACAAGGAGTGTCCTAGTTTGCTAGAATTTATTTTGATACATACTAACTACCCAAACGCCCACTCTTGGGTAGTGTTTTTTTTTTTTTCTTTAGCCGAGGGTTGTTCACAACTAATTTGAAGCATTTGTACCAGTGAAAAAACTTTCAACACTTCTCTAATCTCTGAGCACACCTTTTTCAGATATTCTGGAGCTTTAGGATTTTGTTTGTGTTTCTAGTGGTGGAAGGCTATTCCACTTTACAACTGTTTTCTGGGGGCTGCCTCCTCCTTTTAAGGGTGCTCGAAAAGCAGAACAGATCATAACTTTAAACAGCATCACTGCGGCAGGACTGCATGACAGATATGAGGAAATTGTCTCAAGAGGTCATCTAGTCTATAGGCAGAAAGCCACAAGAGATGCCAGAGGACATGCACATGAACTGGGAGCCATGCAATCTGAACAATGTGACCACTGTGACATGTGCAATCTCATGAGTTAATTAAAGACCTCATGCCAGCTGACCACCTTGTCAGCATCTGGCCTCATCGGGAGGTACCATCTTCCAATTCTCCAATTTCTACTCTATAGTAGGAGGTAAAAAATACAGCTTGGTACCATAACTTTGAAAATTTTACAACTCCCTGATCTAGGTTTTGTCCCACAAGGCAGGATCAGTTATCCCTAAGTCACTTTTGTCACACCATTATCCAGTTTGTTGTCTCCAGCAAGCAGGAGGTTTTTCTAGTCCCACTGTCCTTAAGCGTTAGTAAGTCCAACCCAGCAGTGGTAATTACTCAACAGAGGCGGTGGGAGAACCCAAGGAGCAAATCTCCTGGGGAGTGAAGTTGGTAGAGGCATGCCTTTCCCTTCTGCATCCAGGGGCTGGGTGGGCTACACATCTCTGAGCCCTTAGCACATCTCACTGTTCTTCCTTCTCCCTTCACTGTGTTGGCTCCCTCGTTGTCAGGTCATCAAGAGTGGATGTCTGATACTTTGCTGCTCCTTACAAGCTATTGCGTTTCCCACAAAATAGTAACGCTGTTTAGTGTGGCTTGCCTCTTGTCATTCAGGGATCCCGTTTCCTCCACCTTTGGCACTGCCCACATGCTGGAACACTGCCAGGACTGGTTACAGAGCAGAACTATGGATTCCTTCCCTAGGCAAACCCCGGGAGTGCTTTTATGGTTAGACTGTTCCTGGGTTCGTTCCAACAGGCAAGACCGCACTAGATTTCTCACCCCCTCCATCACGCATCACCGTACAGCACTATTCCATCGTACAAGGCACCCCCACATCTCTCTCTGTTTGCAAAGCTGAGGATGTCCACTCATACAGGTGAAGTACAAGGCATTGTGAGGATGCTTTTCCTCACATTTGAGAATTATAGGAAGTACATTTTCTTACAGCTTTTAAAAGGCTATATAGCCCCATGGACTTAGTCCACCATCACCACATTCTTGAGCCATCCTAGACTTACATCAGTCAGAGTTTCAGGAAACCACCTCACAGCTCCCACAAATACCTTCCTACTGACAAATTGAAGCCACCTGCTCTATATGGGATAAGCCACAAGTAGGGTGGTTGTGGGTCCATATATACCAATCTGACCCCAGGGCCAGGGAAACAGCTCACAAAGGATAAGCACAGCCCACACTACCAGCTTTTAAACTACTTTGGTTCCTTTATCTTCACAGAACGATCAAGGGGAGCAATTAAGGGGTAACATGCAAGAACTCAAATTTTCAGAAAGCCATGCAAAACAAGCACAGTTAAATCCACGTACAAAATAAATCAACCAAATGTCCCCCCCCCCAAAAAAAGAACCCCGAATCTCAACCCCAAAATAGGTCAGCTGAATGAGTTGTAAGTCAAGCACAGAGCAGACCTTCCTTTTCACTCCCTTAAGCTCAGCTTGACCACAGGAGTATCCTCTCATCACTTAATGAGGTTTCTGCTCTGTATCAGCTTTTCTGTATTCAAATGATGCTGATCATTAGTTAATGAATGAGATAGAACCACTGTCCAACAAGCTGGAACAAGAATTTCCAGAAAAGACCTTTTGTTCTTCAAGAAACCTTCAACAAATCTGTAGATTTTCCTTTCAGGAAAGGCTTCTGGAACTCTGGTTTAAATTTATCTGCTTGACACAGAAAGAGTATTCCACAGTACAAGCATAAGGTTTCCAAAAAGCTGCAATTATATCTAAGTGGGCTGGTTATGCAATATTCTCCCCATTTTCAATACAGGAATGAGTGATCATTCAGGAATAAGGTCTGTTGTTTCTATCCTAAAATCAGATAGTGAGACTACCCCATTTGGACATGGAATTATGCATGGAGCCATTATTTGTGTTTCAGGAAACATTTACAGTATCTCAATATACTTCCAGATTTCTATGAGGCAATCTCAAATATCTGATTGTAAACAAAGTTACCATATGTCCGTTAAGATTATTAATTTGCATTTACATCTAATATTGAACTAGGCAATCCAAGTCTATGTCAACAAAGAGGCACAAAACACTGGTGTGCACACGAGGCTATTTCTCTTTCCCCAGTTCTCCTGAAGCCTAGCCAAGTTGTCCTGGTTTTGGCCAGGACAGAGCTTTTTTCACAGTATCCGTGAGGAGGTGGAACCCGGTGTGGTGTGGGCATGTGTACTTTGTTATTCTATACCATCTTACGTCATTGCCAGAGGCAAGGAAAAGGGGCTCCCTCTCTTACTTCCAGGAAGAAAGGTGGCCCCTTCCTGTGTGGCAGGGTAGGAAACTGTTATTGTCTGGGGGTCGTCTTTGTACACTTTTGTTATTAATATTGCTTCTGTTACTGTTTGTTTCCTTATCCCATTGCTGTTTCCAGTAAATGGTGCTTATCTCAACCCACAATCTTTGCCTTTTGTGCTTCCAACTGGGAGGAAGAGGAGAAACAACTCACAGCATGGTTTTGGTGAGAGCACTGAATTGGGGAATACCATTCCTAAACCATGACACAAGTTTATCTGGGAGAGAACTGAGAGAGATGACACAACCAGTAAGGTATCTAGATGCTCGCTTTCCTTTTTTGAACATGGTACCAAAAGAGCTTTTCACGCAAATCTTTTAAAAGATAATCAGGAAAATTCTTTCTTTCTTTTACGAGACACAAGCAATCAGTATTTCCTAGTCTCCTAACTGGAGTTTCCTAGAGAATTACAACCACCCACATCAATTTATTTCAGTAAAATGTTTACTCATCACAGGTGTAATACATCATATAATTGCTTCAAAGGCTAACTAACTGACATAATGGAAACCATACAGAGGTCTCTACCATGACCTGTTGTTCCTTTTTTCCCTCTGAAACACGTGGCAAACTACATGTGAAATAAGCATCTTTCAAAGCCAAAATGAAGCATTCAGGAGAGATGCTGTATTTCATGCAGAAACTACAAGCTAGGTCAGTGGATAGAGTAAGATATGTCTCCTTAGAACAGTTAAGAAACAAATCATTTCAGTGAGACACTTGGAAAAGTCTGAGCTAGTAGCTTGTTAAATGGAACCATACAACTTGAACTGCTCCTCTATTTTGAATAAAAATACTCAAATATACGAAATACACGAACATAGCAGTTTTGAGTTTCTTTTTTGTTACAGATCCATTTTATTAAAAAAATATTTTATTTATAGGGCAGCTTTTTCCTCTGCATTTGTCTGTTTTGAGACAACTTTTGAAATCATTTGAGGGGAGGTGTAACTGCCATACAGTCCTCCACTCTTTATGAAGCATTAGTGCCTAGAGGGAAACCCCCAAATCCAGTGAGCAAGAACTCAAACATGATGTTCTCTACCCTGTCCCACCAGAACATACACACTCCAGACTAATCCAAGCTTCATTTGGACAAGCCCAGCAGATGTCAGAGAAAACACAGATGAAAATGAGGCTGCTATGGGGGAAAGAAGTATAGAGTACAAAAATCCATCCAAAGCTTTGTTTTGCTAGTTGGAGGACAATTTTCATTTTAATTGGCAATTTAAACCTTGTAACATGCATTTTTCTAATCATTTTGTGGGTATCAATATTATTTCAGATGACACCGCAATACTGACCTGAAATGTTAATGTATCTTAAATAGTATTGGTTTTAGCAGATGAAACTCAAGATGGTTTTAAATGCTTTGTCACAGAGTAGACTACAGCCTATGAGTAAGCTTTCTGTATGACACTTAAAGAATGGGCTTTTACAAGACCTATCTCACTACATATAATGTTTTAAAGAAAAAACACATTTAAGACCACATTCAAAACACTGTTTTCTAAAATATCATGGTATTTTAAAAAGACCAACAATTTATTCAATGTAAATGTAACTTAGAAGGCCATGGAGTTGTAAATACACATCCAGTCTGCCATTTCTAGTTTTCTGCAAGTTAATTTACTTAAAATAATTTTGAATCTAGAATAGTGTCAACTAAGATCCAACCTCCAAGGTTACAGAAGTGCTATTTTTCACATCTAATTGAAATTACGCTTCCCAGTTTTACTACATTTCTTTTTGATTTAAAAGAAAAGAAAACACCCCTGTAAACCATTACTGCAGTAGCAGTTAGCAACAAGAACAGGTAACAACTGTCAGTCTGCAAACATAAGTTACTTTCTTACTGTCAATTTTTAGTCAAATATGTAAATAAATACAAGAGCTAACACAAAATATACCACTATAAGAAAATACACTATATGCTGCAATTTGGAATAACATATCATGCAGTACTGGCTGCATGATTTGGAATATGTAATTAACTGCTTGGAACTGATGTTAAACAGTTAAACCTTTTCTTTGTGTAGAAGACCACTCTTTTATTCACCATTAGAAATTTGTTTTGTAATTAACTTGATACTGCTATATTAAAATCTTAAACGTGAAAATGACTTAAGTCATTTAGTGAAAAAAGATACCATAGGCACCATAATATATATATATATGTCTATCTTTTTTTTCCTTTTTGAACAAAATCTGGTGATGAACCAGCATTAACAGGATGAAAATGAAAAGGCACATTCAGGCAAAAAAATAATTAACATAGTTTGCATGACACTGTATTTTAAAAAAATAATTTATGCTCTGAATAACAGATTGGATCAGAAACAAATATTCTAGCAGATCCCAATCTGTCAAAGTAAATTCTGTAAAAGGCGTGCAATTCAAATGACGCAATTACTTTTTAGTATTGAATTTTGTTCTGTTTTAAGGTCAGTATAAGGCTTATAACTAAGTGCTTGTTAAGAGGACTGACTACTCAACAGGTCTTGTTTTCTGAGTACATAGAAATACAATGAGCAATGAAGATGTTTTCCTTGCAAGAGGACATATTCTTCTATTTGTGCAAATCTTGATCAAGTACTTGAGCGTCTTTCAGGTCTTGGAACACATTTCATAATTGCAGCTCTCCACAGGGCAGGAGCAAGTAAAAGGCTTAGAGTAGTCACACTCAGAATAAGAAGATAGACCTGCAAAAGGCAAATAAAAACCATTACTTCTCTTGGTTGCATGGTTGTACACAGAAGTGACTAGAAGTTTGGGGAGATTAGACTCTTCTAGACAATATTTTCAAGAGACTTCACCTGTCTTCCTAAGCAACTTTGCATATTGCTACAAAAGCAAACAAGTGCATGCTCAAATCATCTAATTACCTGTTTACCTGGTGTGAAGATACAATTGAAAAAACACCATTATGAGCTTATAGAAAAACAATTGTTTTATATGTATAGTTAAGTGATCAATTTTGAAAATTCAGTATTTCTTAAAAAAGTCAAAGGCCAATTATCACTTTATTTAAAAAACGAAACAAAAAACCCCAAACAAACAAACCAAACCAGACCAAAAAGATGACCCAACCAGCCAATCAAATTTAAAAAACCTTACCACCACTCTAAATTATTCTGGTTTAATGATATAATGGCAAAATTCACTGCTAGTTTACTTATCAACAGAAAAAAGCAAACAAAACATCCCTTTAAGTCATACTGTACATCTTCTGAAAAAAAAAGATCCTAACTACCTAGTCTGATTAAGTCTTAGAAAACAGTGGCAGGAAGTAGTTTTGAGGTCTCAAGCAAAAGAATGAGTTTTTAGGAAATTTCAGAGCTATACAGTAGATAGTCATGTGAGTGCAAAAAAAAATGAAAGCCTAAAAGCCTCCAAGCTCAGTGGGTGGGCCCCTAAACTGGTTCTGTGATCACATACAGATATCTTGAAACTCTATGCAAACATGCAGTAACTCCTAATTATATGAAGGAGTGAACATAAAAGTGAATCACCTTTACCTACAAGTGAACAGCACTGTCTACGTTTTTCACATGTGCTTTATTTGGAATTGGTTCCAACACTATGCAGTCCACTTGCTCATATAATGAAAACCTCGGAGCAGTAGAAGAGCATTTTTTGTGAGCAGAAGCACAGACGACAAAGCAGCTAGTACTAGAAAGTGAGGTCAGTTGTTTTATCTCTATAGCCATAATTTACTTAATTTCATAAATCAGACTTCATCTTCAAAAAAAAAAGGTAACATTCCCACAGCTTCAGTATAAAACTAAGTTTAAGGCTTCTTTCCTGGGGAACGTTTTTTCATGACTACTGAAAACATTGGTTGTTTCTTGTGTGGAGGATTTAAAAAGAACAAGCTTTACAGGTGAAAGTGATTCCAGGTTTATTTGCTTGTTTAAATGTTAAGGCAATTTTCACAATATCTGCTCTCTAGTTCTTATTTACTGGTATTTCCTTCTTCAAATCCTATATTCTCTCCATATTGTATACTCCTATACCTCTTTCAATAGCTGTATCAAGATTTTAAAAGCAAAAGCTTCTCAGTCTTTGTTACTTGGCTGCTATCTGCAACTCACTGTTCACATAATTAAGCTGTGAGAGAAGTTAAGGTAAAGCATTTAAAACTAAGCTATTTAAAATATTAAAGTACAATATGAAACAAGTAAAAACCAGCACTAAGAACCCTATCAAGGACATACAAGTATCCATTTGTATGGGTTGATTCTACTTTTTTACAGCTGAGAGGTGCCACAAAACTTGGGAGTGTTTTGGTATTTCAAATACTGGGATTTTGTATTACAGTGTAAGTTATTCAGGTGCAAAAAAGGAAGTTAATAACTACAGAACAGCTTACCTCCCGAGATATGATCCCTGCTCTACGTGCTCTACTTCCCAGAACAAAAGAGAATTCACTGACTTGGGCCAGTCCTGCTGAGACAATCCACTTGATATATTGGCTGGTCTTTGGAAGAATCAAAGAAAGGACAAGCACTGCCAAGACAAACTTTAAAAACAGGGTTTTTTGAGTTATTGTGGGCTTGTTGTTTGTTTAAATAAAAGAAGTGCAATAAATATAAGCGTACGATCTATGTAAAATGTATAGAGTCAAATACAATAATTTTGGATATAACATAAAATAATGGACTTCCAAGTGTCTTCTGTATTAATGCCAAAAGAGACAAATGTACATTGCACAGTAAAAAGTAGCATCTTCTTTACTATAAGAAAAACACTTGATAACTGTCACAAATCCCAAGCTAGAGAAATAGATGCTTTGCTGTGTGTAACTTACTTTTAATATTAAATAATTTTCTTTTTAAATACCTGAAGAATATTGTACCAACTGTATTCTAATCAGTAAGATTCCTCAAAATATTTTAAATTATTAAGATTAAAATATTTTAATTATTTTAAGATTCCTCCAAATATTTTAATTATCTAAGATTAAAATATTTTTTAAAAGCGTAAAAGAAAATACCTTCATTATGACGACCGACAATGTAAGGAATAGCAAGACTGTGAGTTCATATATTACAAAAGTGGGAAAAACATGAAGTCCTAGAAGGAAAGAAAACAATATTGCACAGTGTGAGGCCAATATCTTACTATGGTATTTTCTGGGTTAATAATACATTTAATTGCAAGACTGTAGTCTCAAAACCAATCAAACAAAAAGCCTTACCTACGAACCACTTGATCACTAAAGCCCTAACTACCTACTTGATCACAAAAGCATTTCCTGCAATATCCAGCCCTTTTTTCCTTTGGGGAGGTTTAGCAGAAGCATATTCCCAACTGAATTAAGTTCCATATGACTGATGCACAAACACTTTAATTTCTAAAGCTTTCTGTCATCCACACCAGTCAACAATACAAAATCTGAACTGAAACACACATCTAATGAAAGCTATAAAAATCCTGGAGGAAAAGAATTCCATTGTTCTGCACAGTCATTGTAGTATTTTGTTAGTCATTTAACTTTTTTGTATTATATGGTTATGGACTATCAGAGTGAGAGGAACATGATACTCAGTATTTGCATAGACTGTATCTACAACAGAAATCCCAACTGTTTTCATTGTATGACCCTCACTTGCAAACACTGAAAGTCACCTGAACTTGGAAAGTCACTTAGACTGGAATAAGGTAAGGCCATAAACCCCTGAGCATGGTCTAACAATTAAGGAATTACAGAAAAACCCATTGCTAAGATGTTGGTAGGGTGTCTTTTGTTGGAGTGGATTGTCTTTTTTGGTTTTTTTGCACTATTTGGTCATTCTAACTTGGTAATTATATGAAGAAAGGTAACAAGAACCACAAAGAATGCAGAAACATAAAACTAAATCCTGCTAATATTAAACATAAGAAAAAGAAGTATTTGTTGAAGTCCTAGAGTCACCAAGGAATAATCTCACAACTAAGTCCATTTTTATCTCCTGAAGTATGAGGAACTTGTGTAGGCAAACATAACTGTGTATCTTTCAAAGCTCATTCCTTTTTCATAAAAGCTTCTAAAAAGTGAAATCAAAATAGTGGTGATGTTCTCGACAAATTCGTAATAGTTGTCATTTCTCCAACCAAGTTATTTCTGATGAAGGATACGAATTTAGCTTTCTAAAGCGTAAGGCATGTAAATCAATGCTGTAAATAACTTCTTATTTTAATGTGGGACATTTTTTCATTAATTTTCCCTCCCTATAGCGCAGAGCCAGACAAACTGTAGAGGACCAAGAGTTGTCATCTCTTCCAGACTTACAGTAACTTCACAATGTTTTGTCTGTATGCACATTCAATTGCTGATGGAAATGTTCTTCAAACACATCAAGAGATCTTTACACAAGTACCACCCAGTCAGCACGCACACACCCTGTTTTATTTCTTAATTTCCTTCCAACTACTGAAGCACAAATGCAAAAGACTATCAAAGTAAGAAGAGAGATGGCAGAATAAGAGATGAACACCACACCAAAAAAAAAGAAATCCACAGATATGCACAGATGCACGTGGAAGGGCAAGTAGCTTCTCCGTATTTTCACTGTATATCATGTGCACAGTGCTCCTTCACCTTTAGGCCGACCTCAGAAAACACATGAAAAGCAATTAGAGAAATACAGCCCGTAGCAATGGCATATTTGATAAGAGGGCCAACTCTGCCACATCTAGAACTGAAGGTTTCCGGGGAAGGCTATAAATAAGGCCTAGTGCTCTCATCACTGCTGGTGGCACTACACATTCAGTTCTGGAGCACACAGGCAGTCTGAAGTCCACTTGAACTGCTGCCCAATGTTGAGATTATTGCCATATTCCAAAGAGCTGAAGCACAAACTACAGCAGATTTCTATACCAATTCTTTGGAGGTGAGTGCCTGCAAGGTGAAAACAAGCCTAAACCTGTCACATACACTGTTCTGAGCACACAAATCAACATCCCAGAAACCAGACTTTTTTTTGGAAGGAAATAAATCCCATCATAAGGGATTTTTATGGTCAGTACAGACCTTTGCCCCAGTCCTAGATGAAAACCCAGGATAAGGCCAGAAGTCATATCAGACTCCTATACAAGCACATGAAGCCTTCCTGACAACACAAACACCATCAGAAAGATTAAATTCATAGGCAGAAGGAGCATGAATATGGCCAGTCATTGCAATGGCTTTGATCAGATTTCGACTAAGTTCAGTAGTAATTTTGAAATAATTCTCTAACATGGAACAAACACTTCAAATAACTCAAAAACTTCAGCAGTGTCATCAGCACACGTCACATCGGCCAGCAGTCAATAGCTAGGATAACACTTAGGTACCCTTTTACAGAGCTTACCATAAGCTACTGGATTTCAGCTCTAAGTAGTGTTCACAAAGAGCTGGAACAGAGGCCTTGAGGAGCATCAATGTCAAGCCAAAAAGCACATTTCACTCATATAAGTTGGTATGTATTCTGTGGACAATTACAGGCAAGACTTTGCACCTTCTTTTTATAAGTACTTTTTTCTTAACAAGTAAACTCCCTTTTTCCTCAATTAGACAGATTCTACTGATCTGCTGGATAGTTTCTTAACAGCATGTGAAGATTCAAACACCTTGACCACATCCTGGTTAGATCCAACATCAAAAAAAGCAATCTTGCAGATCCTTGATGCAAACAAAGAGTACAAAAATCAGAACTCTGTGGGTCAAACTGGAGCCAGTAGAATTAATTCTGATACATCCTCAAGACAGGACATCACTCAGAAAAATCATGTTAGCTATGCATTGAGATGCTGTGTTTACTAAGAGTCTTAATGAACCTATGATCATAGCCAGCAAATACAATGAATGCTACAACCCTGGCCAGATCATTAGGGAGTAGAGCGGAAAGCCAACCTTCTTCATATTTCTGCAAAGGGTGAAGTCCTTTTGATTCTGTTGTAAGTTCTGAGAGCATGAAACTTCAAGTTTCATTGTGTTCCATGCAGGAAAACCAAGCAGTAGAGCTGGATGGATAAGGAGAAGGCGATGCATGCCACCTAATGAATTCCACTCCGGATCTTCCTTTGATTTTTCTCAGATTCAACAGAAATGTTAAGAGGGTCATTGGACAATCCTTTCTGTGCGTGTTTGTTCCAGACAGTGATGGTGCTGTCAGTGTCAGCATCACCCATGTTCTGTAGAAAAAGACTGAGCTGTTAAAGGGTTTTCAGTGTCTTGTATTCAAGGTCCAGCACAGGAGTTACCCAGAAGGGAAACATGGAACCTGGCAGGTGGGTACATGTGTACAGCCAATTGAGAACTTGTCAGTGGAAGTAATCTGTCGCCTCACCAGTGGCAGAGAGGGTCCTGATGCCCAATTTCAAACTCCATACTCCACATGTAGACTAAAAAAAATTGGAGCTTTTTAAAAATAGTCAAACAATCTACTCAAAGATACCTTCCATCTTTCTAGAAAGTAATCAAAACAAAATCAAGTGATGTATGGGTAAGGATCTGTGTACTAGGTACCAAAACAGAAATGAGAAAGAAAGTGCCCAAAATGTGGCTCTAAGGGACTGGTCAAGATGTTCTCTTAAAACTACTAGTGAGGACAGAGACCAACAGGAAGTTTCTAACCTCAGCAGGTGGCATGAAGAGCAACAGAAACCTTGAAAAACACCCAGAGGCCTAAATGAATGTACAGATTGAGAGTAACTGAAAGTGCAGCTGTTAATGCCTAACTGCAAAGGTGCAATATTCCCACAAATGCACCCAAGCGCAAATTTGAAAGCAGTACCATTGCACAGGTCAAGCTAAGGGCAGGTCTACTGCTATGGATATTACATGAATAAGTACTATTCAGCTCAGCTTTAACGCACCAGAAGGATTTCTGTAGTGAGAACAGAAAAGCAGGCATTTAAGACAAGCAAAATAGGAATGAATTTTTCCAAATTACATACTTAAAGTCGCTTTTCAATTAAGATAATTTTTTCCATTTGTGCCTTTATTCTAAAGGGACCAGAAATGATACTACTGCAGTGGTGCTCCTCAGGATCTCAAGCGTTTCTCTATATAACTGCTCTCTATAATATGCTTGCTGCATATAGTAACAAACAAACCTTCTCTTTAGGCAGGGGGGAAGAATCTTTCCCTGTGGCTTTTACATAATTTCAAATAGTAAATCTCTATACATTTATAGATACATATAATTTGCATGTGTACATATGTAAGTAGAGAGCAAGCAAGAAGTCTTTAAAAATAAATCCAGTAAGAAGAAAAATTAAGGAGTACTTTTTATTCTACTCAGGTTTTCTTTGCAACATCACATTCACTCCTTTTAAAACCTACCTCCTTCCCGCCCCACAGAATTCCCTGTTAAGCACAAAATTTAAAAGTAACTGAAAGGGGGGAGGGGGGCTAATTTTTATTTCAGAAGGAAGGGGATTTTGCTTGAGGGTGGAAGGTTTTTAGGGTTTTGGGTCTTCTTTCTTTGTTGGTTTTGGAGGGTGTTTTGTTGTTTGTTTGTTTGTTTTTTAACAAGCAAGCATTGTCACATTTTGTCCGAGGCCTGTAACATAGCTCTTCTGATTTTTTAGCTAATTTTCTTCTGAGGCAGGAATAATACCCATTTTCTGTAAAATCACACCAACTTGTTAGGCAATTTTCTTTTCTTCCCTTCTTGCAATTATAACAGCAACAACTGTTAAAAAGATTTTTTTTAAAATTCTGCAGCAGAACGACTAAAATAATTTCCTTTTAGTACAATGTAGGCTGTATGGAGTGCTGCTAGCATGCCAACTGAGGTCTTGCTATTTTCTTGTACTCTAGCAAAGTCTTATCTCTAGTCTTAATTTATGCAGCTACAAGAGTGTAGGACAGTATTTTTGTTCAGTCCCTTGTAATATTAACTTTGGACTTATAATCACTTGTCATGCTTTGTATCCCTGATAACACTATCCACTCTATCACCATCTTTACTGAAACACATAAACAGCTTACACCTGTGAGCATTTAGCAATTACTCATCCAAGCTTGTCAGTTATATGGGCCCCAAGTTTCACCAGAGCTCACCACTTTCCTCCCATTTTAAAAAAATAAGTTATTCAAATAAACATATCTATTATTAAGCAATCTGACTCACCACCAGAAGCTATTAGCATGGGCTGGATTAAAAAAAATTAGAATAAAATTAAGACTGGCAAGCACAGATATTTCCTTTTTGTTTTGACAGCCACCAGTTTTAGTTTCTGTTATTAAACAATGAGTATCACACAGGTATATACGGAAAAAAATTAAAATTATGCTGATGATGGGACTTTACTGTTATCAGAATAAATATATGGAGATAAAAAGAACAATTAAAAACTTAAAATCCTACCAGAAGAAAAACCAAGGGTGGTGTTGAAAAAACCCAAGTGCAAACCCTAAGACTTTCTGAGCAAACATGGGTTGAAGGAGGTTGGATTTATGCACCAGGCCAGATCCAAACCCCCTCTCAGACACTGCCATGTTCCCAACATAGGGACACGCATCTCCTATACAATCCACAGGGAGAGGCAAGTGCTTTCACAGGGCCTGTCTCCTCACCCACTGTTGCCGAGCACCTCAGTAACGTGTTCCAGTTTCCTTCAGATGAAGCATATTGGGGCATGCATAGACAGCTAGAGAATGCAGCAGTTCAAAAGGAAGTTACTGATTTACTGTAAGTATTCTGAGTTAACTCCTTTTGGATATCAAGCATAATGAGTTACTCTCTCATCTTATACATCAATGCTGCATTTCAGTTGGCATTCAAGTAGTGTCCGAGATACATCTTCTTTCAGTTATTTTTTCCTTGCATTGCAAACATACAGATCACACCCTCCCAACTGTCTAAAAAACAAGCTATAAAAGATTATGATATGACATTCTGCTTCTATAGAAAACCAAGTCACAAAATTCTGAAATCTACTCTACCAATTGACTCAAAATAGTAATAAAATTTTAGTATAAATTACAAATACAGCTGCTGGGAAGACAGAAGAACATTAAAAAAACCCCCAACAAATCAACACCCAAACCCTTATGCCTTTTCATCTTAAAATTTTTAGTTACATGTTTTAAATAGGATGATTTCAGAATTAAGACTGAAAAACTGACACTGAAACAAGACTTGGGAGTACAACATCGAAATGACTTCTGAAACTGAATGTTACATTTAAAAGTAGTAGCAAAGGCAAACCAATATTGTGGTCAGTTAACAGTATAGACTTTATTTTGTTAAAATACTATCTCCTCCCCTCACATTATAGACAGCATTTTTTTTTCCTCACCCACATTGTAAGCAATGTTTTTACATGTTATATATATTTTATATAGTATAGATATAACATCATTTAACATTATATAGAAATAGAAAATATTTTAAAGTAAGTTTTCTTGGAAGTTACCTATAGACGCAAAGAAAATGATGGCAAGAAAGTCACGTATTGGTTCAATACAGCACATAATCTCCTCAGTAACCATGTGACCCTGAGAAGAGATCAGAGCTCCAGCTAAGAAGCATCCCAGCTCCATGGAAACATCCAACAGCTCTGTGATCTGTTAAGGAATAACAGAGAATCTATTGCTGAGTGACTTTACATACCATTTCACAGTCAAACTACAGAACTTTACATTATATGAAATGCAGGAAATTACTATGTCTTTAACCAAGTTCAACAACAAACAGAATTCAGTATATGTATTTCAGTATTCTGCAGTATTGTATTTATACAGAAGACTCAAAACTAGTTTCTCCCTTTCTGTTACCTCCTTTCCCACCAAAACAAAAATTAATTTCTTAATCTACATTGTAAGGCTTTGTGTAGCTCTTAAGGACAGCACCCAATTTCACATGTCCAAGAGAGACTATAACAGGTTTGGAGTTGGGATTACATAATACATTGAGGCTGTGAAATAAAGCAGTAAGAACAGGATATTTTCCAGCTGTCAAACAAGAGGGAAAAAATGAAAATCTAAGCTTACATTTGGGAGAAGAGTCTCAATCTAGCAGAATTCCCCAGCATAAATTACATTTTATTACTGTAAATTTGGTTCAATGTGCCTGTGTGCTTTACTGAACAGGGATTCATTTAAGTGTGTGAAGCAAACTGCTGAAATGAAGCACAATATCTGCTTGAAAGAATTCAGACTGCTTCATTCCTTTTTAATATTTTAATGCAGTACTAAAAGAAGAGATGAAACACATGTGAAAAGACTAAACAAAACACAAAGCCAACTGCTAAAGGCAATGCCTGGAACATTAAAAAAAAAGCAAGCAGCATTTCTACTGTATGGTATGATATAAAGTATGTTTTAAAATACTTCAAAATCATGCAGCTGCAGATGGTCATCTTGCTGAGAAAGGACAATGCTATCAATATTAATAGGACATTTAAAACCAATGACTAATTTTCATTCTAATTTAGATTAAGCAAGAATACACTATAGTACATTTATGGACACCATTCATCATATCTTGAGCGGTGTTATACTGTAAGATATGAAACAAAACTCAGGTGACGTGTGACAACATGAAACTAATGGAGGAGTGCAAAAGACACAATAAACAAGTCTCCATGCTATGCATAAAATGCCACCTAAAAATAATCCCAAGACTTTTGTGTATTGAAGTATTAATGTCCTAATGCTCATCACATGCCTGCATTTGTGATAACACTCTGTAATTTATTGCAAGATATTTAAGGTAACAAACTGATTCTGTCAACTAATATAATTAGTTGCTGATTACGCAAAGCAAACAAAATAATGCTGTTCTCATTTTATAACAAAAGGAGTTCCAGTGCTTTTCAGAACAATTTGAAATTGTTAAGAGGGAAGAAGGCAATATATACATGAAGGACTTAAAAATCACCAAGAGATGAATAAAATAAAGGAAACAGATATGAATAGGAAACATTTAAGCTCTTCTCAATCATACATTAGTTGTTTTAAAAGTCACGGCCTCTTGTGGATTATTAAGATCCAATATAGCCTATTCAAATAAAGTTGGAATTATTTTTACTACTGAGCTATAATCTTCCCACACTTAAGTGTTATCAGCTGCAACAGAGCTCCACATTAAAACTTTTATAGCTAATATTTTAAACATTCCCTTGGTCAGGATTAGGTTACCATATAAGATGAGATGCAGCATATCTTGTACCAGAATTGCATGATACTGCACTGTTGTGAAAATCAATCTTCAAGCAAGGAGCAATTTCAGCGTGAAAGAAACATGTTTGTTCAGAAAGCATCAGACATAACTGGAGCAAACTGCATGTCTAACTGGGAATTTGGTCCCACAGCATGAAAACTGAATTGCATTCCTTCAGTCTATGGCAAGCCAAATACGGGCTCAAGGGCATAGTAGAAAAATAGGCAAATTTTGGTATTTCTTGTCTAGTCTCTGGGTACTACACAACTTCAGGTCTACAAAATCTATAGGTCACTCTGCATACTGGAAAGTGTAAAGTGTATCAGAGAGCAAGAAAAAACCAAGAATTACATCATTTTATTAACACTCTCTCCCCTCCTCTAGTTTGTTCTTCAGATTTACAGAATCAACTAGGTTGGAAAAGACCTTTCAGCTCATCAAGTCCAACTTTTATATGTAGCTTTATACAGAGATTCTTTTTACGATTCCCATCTTTGTCTCTGGCTGTCCCACAGTACTACCTACAAGTGGACACATTTCCTCAGCTAAAACTGTAGCATCAGGGTTTATTATATATAATGTAGGGGCACATGTGCACACACATACTAAAGAGGACTTGCTTTACTGGCAGGAAGGCATTCGCAGCAGAGTTTCTTACATAAGGAAAGCCTGGGAAGTACTGAACGTTTAGTACTCCCTCTCTGCTTGCATCACTTCTAATGTTCTGCCTTCACCCAACAGGGCTTTAGCAATTACTAATCCCTGGGCTTTGCACTGTCCTCTTCTCAACTCCTACATTACAGAAAGCTTTTTCAGTCAAAATTGAGTGAAAAATTTTGTCAGTTTACATGTTTTTCTCAATACAACTTAGTTTGCAGTTGTATTTGAAGATCCCATTTTACTCTAACTCAGAAAAGATTGCTTTGCTTTCATTAGAATATTGGATTTTTATGTTCACATGTTCTATCACATCAATAAATAAAGAAACAAATCTTACTGCTATAACATGTTCCACACGAATCTCAACCATCTGTTCAGCAGTTGTTTTGCTTATATTCTCTAATGGTGTCTATCTTCTTGCTACTCTTTAATCATCGTAGAAGCTTAATGAATATGCTAAGCCAGTAAAATTAAATAAAATTTTGGTGGAAATAAAGGTATTAGAATTTCAGGCTTTAGTAATTTAAATCTGCTCAAGAGTAAAGAGGTGAATTTTAAGCTTGCATTTCAATAAAGTGAAACTGTAATGGAAATGGAAATAATTTTTAGTGAACCTTGTAAAAACTCTATCTCAACCATATTTTATGAAATAATTAACTAGAATATTTGAAATTACAGTTCTTCCTTAATCTTCTTTTAAATGATAAAAAAGAGTTCATAAGCAGGTTATAAGCCATTGAGAAGTACTTGAGGCAAGCAGAGAATATTCCAATGCTAGTAATGATATTCGTAAGAAACTGCAGAAAAACCCCTGTACATTTTCATATGTAAAGTACTGCAATAACATCACTGTATTTTCTTTTCTGTATATAAAACAAACTGGCAATTTCCCTCCATTTGCTGTCACCATCCTGGGTCAACCATCAGCAGTGAAACTAGAAGCCACTTTTCCCCCATGTGCATGCACAGTCCTATAAACATGTAAATGTAACTGCTGTCCTTCTTGTCAGATCAGGTTTTATATTTTTCTATTTCCCTAATAACATTCAGCAACTTCAGTTTCAAAACATAATAAAACTGACTACTGTTGTCCTGCAGGTATCCAATACAGCACTTCATTATCCCGACAGCGTTTAAAACAATTTTCCTTGTAATGTTTCTGTACATACAGAACATGAAAAAGCAACACTACACCAGTGAATGCTCAGGCTGAAATATTCTTCAGCTCATCCTGGTAAATATCTCGACTTACAACTACCAGTTTGGCCATTGATCCTAAATGGTCATATTTAAAACTGTAAGTTAGATTTGTTCCTTATGTTGCAATTCAGGGGAACAGTTCACCAATGAACACAAACAAACCAACCAACCAACCACTATCTGCATAATTCAAAGCTTGAAAAGGAGTTGCTGGAAGTGCAATAATGATCTACTGAACCTTAGATACTGAAGACAAGGTACGTGATTCAAAGATGCACAACTGTCCCAGTGTCAGTTATACTGTTACAGGATTGGCAGTCAACACAATCCCCACCTCCCCGCCCTGATCTGCCTAACCAGTTGAAGAATGAAAGGGAGGGGAAGTTCAATTATTTCTGAGTATACTGAGAACAGAAAGGGTATCTTAAGCTCCAAGTCTTACTAAAATATTTGTTTCAGGTGTAACGAGTTGCAATGTTATCCAAGTGAGCCAAGTTCAGAAATGCTCAGAAGGCACGACCATACACAGAAGCTCCTCAACTGACAGGATAATCCTTACATGAAAATTGCTTACTCGCACTGCAGTATAGGAACCTCTTCTGTCTCATCTTCTCTCTGGTTCTCCCATACAGAATTTGCCCTTATTGGCAAGGAAATGGCAGTTCTTGTTTAATTAATCATCTGAGATTTTTCAAACACAGGAACCAAGTAAAATAAATTAAGTTTATATGTAATGAGCATTACACGTGCTGGTGTTACACATTAATCCAAATACAGAATAAGCTTAGCTGGACCCCAGAAACACAGCCAACACAGAAGCACATAATAAGTAATTATATGCATGAGGCAGGAAGACCGTATCATTCCTACTCTCTTTTTTCGTGCATTGGAAAGGATGCGTCCTGCGGAGTAACTCACAATGCTAGATAGTGAGTTAAAATATTTAATTTAAAAACATATCTCAAATTTTCTAAATGGAGCCACAGATTCGTCTTTGGTTAAGGACACGAAAATAGGGACTCCCTTAGTGCTCCTCTACAAATTCAAAAGCTTTTTTAGAATTACACCAGTATAGAAAATTCTGTGTTTGCAAATTCATTATACAACCTCCTTCAATATTTAGGCTTTGCTTTCCAAAGGGAAAGGTCTTTGCGTAATCCGTGACAGTTTAATCATTTTCCTACCTAGCACCCAAAAACCTTAATCTCACCTTTCCAAAGACATGCAACATTTTTTTCAGCCTAGATTGCAATCACCCATCCTATGTTTGTATTCCTGACATAGTACAGCATCTATACCAATTAAGATTGGTTTTTCAGAAGATTTATTTGTTCACCTATTCAACTCAACAAGCAAATACTTTTTTACTTTTCTTATTTTTTTTAAGTTTGTGTGTTCAAACTATAACTTGTGCCATTACTATAATGAATCTGTCAGTGTCAGTGAATATCAAGCATGTCAACTGGTTCACTGAAGTTACCTGCAGTATCCTTTGTACCATTCCCTTTGATAAATTATTTACCAACTTTAAAAGGAAAGAATTTCAAAAATGGTTAAGAAGCCTTCTGGTTTTGCAGTATAAATCCAGCAAACTCAAACATATTCTCCCCTCCCCTGTTTGTGTACACACGTGTATTGTGTAAAGTCATGCAGACAAACTCCTTGTATATTTGAAATGCAATTTGGGTACAATAAGCCAAATTCTATGTAGGCAGTGGTTTTAATTAAAGTAAAACTGCTTCTAGATACCATAATATTTTACACACTTCTGTGGTTTGTTTGCTGGTTTTTATTAAAGTTGTTCTACAAGTGTAATGTTTGCTTGTTAGAAATTAAAAACAAGGAAGTAGTTTTGTTTCTTCTCTTCTTAGAGGACAAATTTGAAATATGAATAGCTTAGAGCAACATGGATAGTTTAGAGCAATGGCATTTTTAACTTATACAACAGAAGTCACTAACTGTAAAGCTATGGTCTCATTAACTAACTTCTTTTTAACCTGCTTCCTGAAGGTGGTCAGCTTTCCCTTGTTGTACTAAGCGAACACCCCTAGAAAACAGGCACAGGAATTTTTGGGCTTAATTATTCTCAGAGGACGTAACAGTCTGCACATTCAGGATAATGGAGTGTCAAACCCACAACATTATCAAGCAACTGTCACATTCTGCTCTCCAGCAGTATAGTTTTTCAGAGGGCTGAAACGTGAGCTAGCAACAAATAAGGAAAATTCAGGGGAAAATGAACCACACCCAACAGGTTAATCAAAATCTATGAACCTTAAGGCATTTCTCTTCTTTCCTAACTTCATCCCAAAATGTGTCTCCCACACAAAAAGAAAATTATTTTATAATAAAAACCATGTTGAAAATTGGCTATTGAGGAGAAACTTGTGAGCAAATGTCACAATCAGACATTATCATTATCTCAAAACCCATCCTAAATTATTCTCAAATGCACAAAGTAGCCCACAATTAAAATTCAGATCATGATTCCTAAACTGGCTGCATTAAAAGCTAACAGCAGAATTTCATGTGACTCACATTCAAATTGTATCTCTTCTTACTCATCTGTGCTATAATGCAGGAATCTGCGCATTTGGGGGTTGTTTTAAAACATTTTAAAGCCAAATAATTACAGAAACACATGTACATGCGATAACAGTAAGTGTGATAGCCTTTGTGATACTGATGAAGTAAACTACCACATGCATAAAAATGTTTTAACAATTTAAAAGATTACCGTTAACATAAGGAAGGTGAACGCAGTTATTCCCAGAATGAGGATTTCTTTATTCCCTTTGCTTTCTGTGTGCAACTTGCGGTAATACGGTCCTATGAGATAAGTCTTTATAACAAGACATAGAAGAAAAACAGCAGCCAGAGAAAACAGAATTTGGCCAATCAGTATCAATATTCTCAGAATTTCCTTGAAAATGCTGGAAGAGAAGAACAAACAAGAAGTTTTTTTCAAGTGCTCTCATACTTCCCAACCAGTTCCCCGTAAATGAAAAGATCTAATTCCATAAATGCTCAAAACTGAGTAGCTACAGGAAGGTATTTAGATAAATTAGCAAACAAGATTAAGACTAAATCTGTAGAGTGCCCAGATATCTCTTTTACAGACTAAAATTTACTTCCACGTTGACTCAAAAAGATTTTTAGTGATTGATCTCCAAGGTAAGCCATAAGGCACAATAATACTTTCACTTAGTCTTTGACACAACATGCCCAGAGGGAATAAAGTAAATGAAGAAATTAACTTTTTTTTAAATAACAAACTTTCCACTACATATTTTAATTACCACACAGGACTAAAGCAGCTATAACAAAGAGATTATTTTCATACAACTACTTTCATACGACTACTACAAGTTTATACTTCACGACAAGCAGAACAGTAAAGGAAATCTCACTGAACAGAGTGCCTATTTTCCATTGAACTGACATTAACTGTAGAGCTCTCACATTCATATTGGTAATCCACATAGTAATTGCAAGGGGTAGGGGGAAGATCCATGCAATAATTTTTTTTACCTGGAATATGTGCTCACTCCTGCTTGAATAAGTGTAGGCATGACAGCTATAAATAAACCAAGCTGCACATCCTGCATCACCAACATGCCAAGCAGTACGCTGCTGTAGTCAATATCCCCTGTACACCAGCAAAGTGGTCATGGAAACAGTCAGCAGAAACTATGAATGCTTGCAAATGCTCAGAAATCTAGAAAAGGCTTAATCCAATGGAAGCCCAGTATAGCTCTTAAAGGGCTGAAGGTCATTCAAAGCAGTTTAGGGATTTTTTTTCCCCCACTAGTAGGTATATTAAAATGTATCTATAAAGACATATTAAAATACAAACAAAATATCCATAGGAAACTTCTGTTACACAGTAAAAACATAGACTTTGCTTAGCAGTTAAGCACTAGTTAGGCATTTAGTGAAACTTCTCTACTGAGAGTAAACAGGCTTTATTCTGAAGACATACGTACAAGACAGCGTGTGTAAAATATACACTGTGAATTTTGGCATTAGAATGAATATTCTTGAGGGTGAGGAGTACTTTAACACAATTTGTATGAGGGAGATTTAAGTGGAAGAAAGCAGGATGTCAAAACTTTCAAAAGGAAACATTTAGAAGTATTTCAGAAGCTAGAAATATGGCCCTTGAAGGTACTTATTTGAAGAGCTGTTAGCTATGAAAGATCATTTGAACTGGTTTGTTTCCTGAAGAAGGACGTGAATTATTTAAATTAGCCTTTCTGCCCTGATGACAGGTAGCAGTGGGCTAATCTGGTAACCTTTTAAAAAGTTCAAGGACTCCAGACCCTCAGTATAGTCAGTTCTTAATGGAGCGCACTGGTTGTACTACATTGTCTTTGCCCAAAGAGGACTGGCTATGTACAAATCAAGTACACTTTCTAGCAAGAATACACACAACACTGGCCAGTGTTAAACAAGGATGATTGCTTGTAAACTAGGTTTAACAGTGGGTTTTGTTTTGGTCTTTTAGCTAGCTTCTCTTATAATATTACAACGTCAACTCATATCAAATTTTATTAGATACTACAGTAGTCCATATTTAAAGTCATATTTACCTTCTTTATCTCCTCGAACACTACCTGCAAGAAATCTGGACACCAGTGGTGTGCTTGACAAAGACAAACAAGTGGAAATGAAGACGCTCTGTGTTGGTCTAATTTGGAGCAAGTGCCCCCATAGTAAACCAAAGGCAATCATCAGGACAGTCATGTAGCAGGGTCCTTGCAAAGATATTTTCCATACCTTGGGAAGAAAACACGTTTTTATTACACTTTTCTCACTGCTAAGTTACAATGTTTTTCACTGCAAGTAAGCAGCTAAAGATGTGCAATTTGGAGCTGTAGTACTGGGGCACAGAGCAATGGACTGTCACACTACATCACCTAAAGCTCCCCAGTTACTACACTGAGTAGATACTCTACACCAAAAGACTCCCTACCAGAAACCAGGTGAACTTCCCAAAGCTCAGAGACAAATTAAGGGCCAAAGGTCCAGTATGGGTTGAAATACATGAAAATCATCAAATGGAACACCAGTTATTTGATGTGATTCTAAGATGAGGAAAAAATGGGTGTGCAAAGGCAGTTACCAATAGCAGTAACCCGCTCCAAAGTAGTGCACAAGTAATTCTGAAGCAGCAATTTATCTACTACAGTTTAGGCTTGAATTACTGATTTTTATCTTTGAGTTTAGATGGACTAGAAATAGCAGATTAAGCTGAATGGTCACAAATTGTAACATATTTCAATTAAAGCTTTTATAATATCATGAATTCACAATCATCAGTTTAGGAACACATTACGCAGTGCAGTTCTTTACATACAGTCTTCATATATTTTGTAGCCATATTTTCCACTATTAAAATTCTAGCTGGTTTATAACTTTTTCTTTTTAATTAAGACCAAAAGAAACTTGTAGTTTTTGCTGAATTCTGATGGCTATGTCGTTTAATATTCCAGATTGTGTTAACATACTTGCTTAATCAGTTTACTAGCCAGTAGAGTATGTATTAAGAATTCAATATGCAGTACTTAAACTTTCTGATTTCTTCGTAACAGGAATGGCAAACGTTACTGACACTCCGTAACAGCAACTGCACATTACTGCACGTTAAAATAAAGCAGAGATGGACTGTCAAACTGTGAGAGATTTTTCTAGTAATCAAACTCTTCTACTAAATTAAGGAATAAATGTTTTGAGACACTCAATAAATAATGCATTCTGTTCTTTCCCTAGTGCAGAAGCAAACGTCACATTTATCTTTTCAAAAATATACAAAGTTACATATAATACCAGTGTATTATAGGGAGTGTGTAAAAATCTAAAATATAACTAAAACCTGACGTTTCAGTAATTAGCAATTAAATCCTTTAATGCAGAGATATTACACAAAAATACCTTTCTTAATCTTTCAGGAGAAAATTCCAGACCTACTAGAAAGAGAGTGAAGAATACACCAAACTCTCCTAACGTCTCCACCTGTACAATAGACTTAGGAAAAAAAAGAAAAAAATCAGTGCACAGCAGTCTACTTATAATACAAAATAATAAGTACACTACAAAACAAATTGATTCTCACTATGTTTCCACAGGTAGTTCACTTGCTGCTCATATGACATCAGAAGTTCCCATAGCACCTTTAGGGTGCAATTATTTTTCCCATCACCCGGCTGATATTAGGTGATAATTTGGTTGGAGAGTGCTGGTCACCCAATGTGCCCAAGGGCATTGATGTTGGTAAGTGTTAAGGAATACATCTGATCCAAGTAGCTTGGCTGGCAAGCTGCAGATTGAGATGGAGATTGAACTCTCAGTGGGAGCCTGCAACAAGTGTCAGTGAACTGTCAACCTTTGGGATAACCAAGGCCATAAAGGTGAATGGACCCTGAGAGGCCAGAGACTCTCATCAATGGTCAGACTGGGAAGTTTCCTTAAGAGTAAGCTTACTTGCTGGTTGGAAAAAAAATAGGTTATGTTTTATGCATGTACTATTAAATCCCCAAGGCTTGCATTCTAGAAGCTACTTCTTGCTAGTTATTTTCTTGGTCTATTGGTATAATCTTTCTGCTAGACTGTGGTTGCTGTCCTGCTCTCCATCCTACAGGCTCCACACATCCATCTCTCAGACCAGCACAACTACCAGCCTTTGTGCTTCAGAGAGAAGGGTCCAACAGCAAGAAAAGTGGCTGTCTTCCTAATCACTGCAGAAAAATGGGGATACTTCTGGCTGGCGACTGGTATACCCTCAGGGTTCAGTTCTCAGGCCAGTTCTGTCATATACGTACTGGAGGAATAGAATGCATCACTACCAAGTTTGCTGGTGATACCAGACTGGCAGGTGCTGTTGATTCTTTTGAGGGACAAGATGCCTTGCAGAGGGATGTAGATACACTGGAGAATTAGGCAATGATTAATGGGAGGAAATTACTTAACAATTCAAAATGCTGGATTCTGATCCACCTAGGATGGGGTAATGCCAGGCACAAGTATGGATTAGGAGAGGAGTGGCTGAAGAGCAGCCCTGCAGAAAAGGATCTGGGTGTGATGGTAGACAGCTCAGTATGATCAGCAGAGAGCTCTGGCAGCCCAAAGGGCAAACCCTGCCCTGGGGTGCATCAGAGCATCACCAGTCACTCAAAATTAACCCGCTGTATTCAGTGTTGGTCTGGCCTCACCTGGAGCACTGTGTGCTGGGTCCCAGCATTTGAGAAGGACGTAAAGGGCCTTGAACGCATCCAGAAGAGGACAAAGCTGGTGGAAGGGCTGGAAGGAATGCCCTGTGAGGAACAGCTAAGGACTCTGGGTTTGCCTAGCTTGGAAAAAAGCAGGATGAGGGGCAACCTCATCATTCTCCACAGCTTCCTGAGGAGGGGAAGTGAAGAGGGAGGTGCTGAGCTCTTCTCATTGGTATGCACTGACAGGATGCATGGGAACGGTTCAAAGCTGCCCCAGGAAAGGTTCACACTGGACATTAGGAAGCATTTCTTTACTGACAGGGTGGTCAAACCCTGGAACAGGCTTCCTAAAGAGCTGACTGTTGCCCCAAGACTGACAGCGTTTAAGAGGTACTTGGACAATGCCCTTAACAATATGCTTTACCTTTTGGTCAGCCCAGAAGTATTCAGGCAGTTGACTGAAATAGTCTATTCTATTTAAAAACCTAGTATTTCTTTTCTATGTATTTACAGGCCAGAGTAAAAGAAAACAAGGTTTATCATCAATTACAGAAGTGGGGATGGAAACTATCTTTTCTGCCAGATTAGAATCTGCCTGCCTTCTCTGTTCCTCGAACAGTCAACTTTTAAGAGACCCAGTCAACAGGAGTATTATCCGGATGAATAACATTTAATCACAGCTCCATAAGCAAAAGGCAACTCACTTAAACTGTCCTAAAGAAACTTCTCTGTCTGTTCAGACCACATCATCTTCTTCTTCTCCATGAAAATTCGTTGTTGGGTCTCTTTCTAATGCCAAGCTTACAAATTTGTTTCTAAGTGGTCAAATCTTCCAGACATTCTCAACCCAGAAACTATATACAACACAGAGGTTGAGATTATTTAATCTCTTCCAATACAAAAGCGACAAAATCCTACAATTTCTACTAATCCCTACTTACTTTTCAGCCCAACAGTCATTTTCAACAGAAGCCCACGTAAGAGCAGATGTTGGAAAGACAGTAAGTTCCAAGTGGTTTCATGGATATCAATGCAATAGACACATGCAACTTAAGCAGACATTACCGTGCAGCCCTAACATGTGTTCTGTTTTGCCTGCTGGCTAAACAATCTGTTCATGCACACCAGAGCACTAATCAAAACATATCCAGCCAACCACAGCTCACAGTTTTGCAGGAGCCAGTAATCATGGTACACATTATGGAGCTAAAAAGGTTCAAAAGACTTCAGGAATGTGGGCAGGGTACTGGGAAAGGAATAGGGGGACTAGGGTGGATGAAAGCACTACAGAGGTACGAAACAACTCTCTAGAAAGCCAAGCTATGTTACTTTGGGAACTATTTGTTTTTAATGCTTCCCCTACTGTCAACACTGACTTTTTGCAAGGTTCTGTATATTTTATGTCATTTAAATAATTTGGCTCTAAATTATGATGCTTTACAATTAAAGTCAAAAAGAAAGAAGGAAAAAAAAAAACCTGGCATAAAACTTCCACAACACAAAACCTTCAGTTTCCACTTTCAACAGTTTTCATAATTTTACAGGAGAGAAAAAGATTGAAAACAGAATGATTCAAAGGCATAAAATTTGAAGGCCTCCTCTTGCAAAGGTTCAGGTTTGGGGATATCTTTTTTAAAAATACATTTGAGGTTGGCAATACCATATTCTTTCAAAACTACTTTTAAAGACTTCAACAAGTTAAGCCAGTCAAGAAGTAACTTGCATGCTTACCTTGATACTGTTTAGTCCTGAGGGTCCTAAGAGTACTCCACAGATGATATATCCAAACATGGTTGGCAATCCTATTGTTGTGCACAGCCAGCCACATGGCAAGGACAACATTCCTATTGTCACAATATCCTAAATACATAAGATTTACAAATGCATTAATATAAAGGACACAAATTTGGGATGAAATTGAAGATTATTATCTTTCAAAAGATAAATAGCACTGTAAAATTAAATGTAGACTACTTCCTGTGAAAAGAAAACAAAACTTCTGTAAATTAACCTCAGTGCTGTTGCAGGTGTAAGCACAGCAGTTTTTCAGATGAAGCAGATGAGATACTGACTTTAAGTAACTGGGGGACTTTTAATCAATTCATAAATATTTTAAACATATTATAGAAAGTAGGCAATTTCCTGAGTGGAATGACACCTTGCATTAAAACAAGATGGTGAAACAGAACTGTTTTGGGGTTTTATAATTAAAATAAAAATCTCAATCCAGCTATTCTATATGAAGCACAAGTACAATCATAACTCTACCATGTCTGTGTATTTTCCAGTATCCTTTTTTTCATTACAAGGCACAACCAGATAAATTCTCTCTACTGACAACATGCAAGTGGCTTATTAAGCAGTAGCTTTAAAACTTTGCAGTCTGAGAGAAGGGACAGTGCCCCAAAGGTGCAAGAAGATAAGCCGAATGAAACCAGAGAGGATTCACGTAGCATCATGATCAGTTTTGTGAAGACAATCCTAAGTGCAGGGAACACATGGCCGAATCACCATAGATAGGGGAGTCACGAATGCTGGGATAACTTTAGAGAGGCAAATGCTGAAACTATACTCACTCCAACCAAGTAGTACTGACATGCAGACTAGCGGGACTAAATCCAAAAGTGAATGACAAGAATGTCTCTAAAATTATTACCTTTATGAAATGATGATCAGCACGAGGAATGGTTGAATCTCTGGGTTTAGTAAGGATATACTGATTGTTCTGGGAATCAATAAGCATACTAAGACCTAAGTCATCTTCTACTTCTCTTTTTGAAGCATTTCTTTTGGAGCTGGCTTCATCCTCTTCCACCCTTAAAACTGCTTCAAAGTTTACACCTCTTACCTTTAAGAAAAAGAAAACAAATAATCAAGCAAACAAAAAAAAGGGAGTCAATTAAGCATATAATAAAAAGGGAAAGACTATTAGCTGTGTTTGAAGTTTCTACAGAACTTGTTGACACCAACTAAAAATACTGCAGGTTTCTTCTCTAAAGTCTTTCAATCTCTTTCTCAAAAGTAGATGTCTTTAAAAATAACATTTTATTACATTGAACAAAACCACTTGGAGATTACAAAGTGATACTGAGTTCACAAAAATCTGAACTCAAGACTGCATTCCAAGTCAAGAAAACGTCACTATCCTGTAAATTTGAAGGAGAGATTATTAAGAACTGTTTCTACCTAGTTATTTTCAGGATTTTATTTCTCAAAACAGCAATTCTTGAACACAGGTTGTAGTGCAGTTTTTTTTTTTCGTTTATACCCGCTACACTTCTCTATTTGGCTATATTTTAATAGAAGCTTGTGTATCTTTATTAGAATATTGATTACTGTATTAAAGCTCCTCTATCCTAAAATTCCACTGTTTTAGTTTAAAAGAATGTTCCTTGCAACGACGGAGAAGTACGTAGTCCTCCAGGTTGCATTTCATGATTCCTTTTCTTTCCTGGATGGAGCTACAAGCAGAAAAGCAGGGAGATGCCGGGGAGAACACGGCCGCGCCGCTCCCGACAGGGCCGTTCTCCCCCGGCGGGACAGGAGAGGGCGCTCCCGCCGGCCCGGCCCGGCCCTGCCCGGCGCGGGCGCTGCCAGGTGCGGCTCCCGCGGGGCACAACCGCTCTCATCTGCCGTACACGAAATCAAAAAGCTGCTTTCCCTTTCTCTCGATTCGAGCACTACTACTACAACTACCGAAAAAAAAAAACCAAAAAAAACCCAAAAAAAACCAAACAAAAGAAAAACCAACCAAAAAAAAACCCAAACAAACAAAAAAAACAAACCACCAAAAAACCCCCCCAAAACAACACACGGCTTGGCTCTCTGCCACAGAGAAACTGGTTTTGCCTCCTCAGCAGAGCTCAAGAGCTACGCTCGCCTCGGGAGTCTACCTGGAAATCAACAAAAACCTCCCAGGAGCAGAAGCCAAATAAACTGTAATCCATGTTTATGCAAATAGGGCAGTTTAGGGAGTCTGTTTGAGGATGGCAAAACGGGACACTAGAATAAACTGACATATTCCTGCCTCCAGAAACACACAGCCTTACCTGAAGGATACTGTCAGATCATGCAACATAACAACAGGTATCAGTGCAGATAGGCCAAGGCACAAAAAGCAGAGGAAGTCAGACGTGAAGAAAGTAACACCACAAACACATTTCAGGTCTTTCCTTTGAACAATATATTTTTCCTGGACCGTAAAAACCAACTGCAAGGATTCTTGTTCTCCCATAACTTTCTCAAAATGAAATGAGAAAGTGGAGACAATGCTGAACATGGTAACTCCGTATCCTGCCAAGTCCAACCATCACAGTCCCCGCCACCACAGAGATGCCGTATCTCTCATGGGCTGTATCAGTGAGATGGACTACACTTGTCTCTTGTCAAAGTGGAAGCTGCAGGGAGGACTTTGAAATCAAAATCACAGAAATCACTAGCAAAAAGGAACAATTACTCCTGTTTGCTCACTCTTTACCAATCACTAAAATCCCAACAACTATATAAGACAAGAGAAACACATAGTGCAAACACCAACTACAAATAGATGCATTCCAATGAAATGACTGAGTCTAAAGCATCACTTACAGATTTGTTGTCATCAAAGGCATGCTCTTCTATTTCCTCTTCCAATCTATCAGCTGCCTTCCTGACATCTTCCAGAATTTCATCAAGCATTGAGAGGCTTTTGTTTTGGTGCTGCATGTTCTTAAGGGCTTCAACCTGGTGTTTTTCTGCTGCTAAGAGTTCAACATATTCCATTTCTTCCTGTTGAATTTTACAACACACAGATAAAGTGTTGGCCGGGCCTTTGAGCAGAAAAACATTTGACATAAATGTATGCTTCTTTTGACACAAAACATTTTATCAGTGGAATTGCAAAAGAAATATAGACTTTATGAAGATATTTAAAGATTGCTTTCTCTTGTGCCAACTTTCATTGGATAAGTGGGCAAGAAAAACAACAACCAAACAAAATATCCACCAATTGCCTTTTCTAATCCATTAAACAGTAGACTTGCCCCAAGGTTATGATCCAGAAAATGCAAGAAAGGATTTATTTTGAGAAACTCTAGGAAACATTTCAGAGCCAAATAAAGTTTATAACTTCACGCTTTACAAAGGAAGCATAATATGTTGAAAGCATAACTATACTATCTACAACAAACAACCAAATTAGATGTAAAGCACAATGAATCTTAACTTTATAAGCCCTTCTATAAACATAGGAAGAGGTCTGTTTATGGTTTTCAAAAATTACAGTAACTGTGGAAACAGGGGGGAAAAAAGAGCAGGGAGAGAGATGAGCAGCCAATCACTCTAGCCAAGCTTCCTGTTTATATTTCCCAAAAAGCACTTTTCCTATCAGAATTAAAATATATGACTTTTCCCCCTATTTCAGTTTGGGCCTCTTATCAACTTGCACTGACAACTTCTGAAATTACTAGGTTTCAGAAGTAAAAAGAGAAAATATGCTAATATGGTTTGATATGGTGTGAAAATATTTCAGTAACTTCCCTGATAAAGTTATGATGTTTCATTTCTCTTTCAATGTTTCAGGTTCAAAACGAGAACTAAAAAGCTTAATTTACTGATCACAACTGGGCCTAACACTGTACCTTTTACATAGTTACCACGACAGTAACCAAACAGAATACTTTGTGTATTGACAGAGAACAACTTGAGGCTTTTGAGGAAAAAGATTCTTTCCTTTACATGCCTCCATTCTTTCAAAGATTGTTGAGAGAACAGCTATGAGTAAGGAAACATACACAAGGGCAGCACTCCTTCCTTTCAATTAGATTCAGGATACTCAGAGTACTTGGATGAGACAGAGCCTTCTTCTGCTCTTTTAGAGAGCCAATATTATTAAAAAGGAAAAAAAAAACCAGGCAAAAAAATTGCAAGCAATCTACAGGTCTGACTCAATTCTCAGAAAACAGAAGTTTCTGTCTCCACATGCCTTGCCCCTGCCACACCCAGTTAGAAATCAGAGAACATAGGTCTCCTGTAGGTTGTGTTTTATCTGCCTACCCTCCATAGTTATCTTCAATAACCTGAGCTAATAAAATGGTACTAAACACCTATGCTTAAATAACTGGAGTGTCTCCTCCTCCACACATTTGCAAATGGACATTTTTCCCCTTGGAACCTGCAAGAACATGCACATAATTTAATCAATTCCTTGATGCCAAGACAAGAATATGTTCAGTACAACCAGTAACTGCAGCCAAACCCTTTTAAAATCCCAACAGTCAGATGAATGCCTCTGATTGTGATGAAACCACAGTATTGATGTTTGCTGGTGTTTAGAATTATCATAGTTACACCATCATGGTGGAAGTTACCCAGATCCCAAAATAACTGGAGCTGGGAAGAATGTAACTAGTAATGTGTTTGACCCAACGTCAACTACCAGTTCTTACGCAACACGTAAGTAAAAGACACAGTCACTCTCACAGAGCCTCAAGGAAAAACATTTCCTATCTGTTGCTCGCTGCTAGCAGACATTGCTTGAAAGATGTAAGAAACAGCCGCCGTGTGAGCTGCAGATTCTCTGCTAATTCAGCAACAATTTAGAACGCAAGATGAAATTTATAATGGTTAGATTCTTTCCCCTCAAAAACGGAAGAGGTTTTAGGTGCAAGGAGCCCATCTCAGTCCTTTCTGTCGGCCGAGACAAACAAGCTGAAGAGAGCTAGAGGCAAACTACATAAAAAATATTTCTCTAATTTCAAAGAAGCTAACTCTCCCTGATTAGCAAGATAGAAAAGCTTTGAAAAAATCAGACTTTAGCTGTAAGTTTCTTCAATTAATGGACACAAAGGTTTTTGTAGTTATTAAAGTGGCATGTTTCCACCGGCAGACTCGTGTGACAGCAGTAGACTGGGACAATCACAGGGCATGGTGCCCATAAAAAGCACAAGTTAACTCAAACAACCGGCTACATGCTAAGCAGAAGTGCATCCCAGTACAAACACTGTTCTGCAATTCAGGCTGGGATTGGCGACACCTGATCACGAGGTACATACCAAGCAACCTCTTAAGCGAAATAATACAGATAAGGATTGTGCACTTAACAGGAACACCTAGAAACACATGAGCAAGATGAGGTAAGATTAAGTAAGACTTTGGGGCAATGCTGATTCAGAATGTAGTGTTGCTGTTGCTCTCTACTATTTAATCAGAGATGACAAAAGCACATTCAGAAGAGGTTGCACCTTTGCACTACTTGCAAGTTATTTTTTCCACCCATGTCTGATTAGAAGCTAATTAAAAAGTAAGTAAGATTTTGTTGCTTTTTCCTGAACTTCCAAACAGGATCCTGGAGCAAAAGAAGCCAGAAACCATCTTCAGTGTTTCTTTCTCACTCCCCCCTGCCCTGCACTGTGAATGATTCCACTACATCTTTTCACAGCAGCAGAACCAGCAAGAAATGCATCAGGCACACATACATGTCCTAGCACTAATGAATTCCAAGCACTTCAGCTCAACAGAAATAAAATAAAGAGAAGAGTCCAGCACCCTCTACAGCTATTTGTATTTTCCGTTCATTCACTGTTTAAAAAATAGATGTTCTAAGAGTGTACCAACAAAATAATCATTACAGTAAAATAAAACTGGGACAAAATTGGACCTTATATGTGTCTTATGAAGTAAGAACAAGTCCAAAACAAATGTATCACATGCAATTTTCCTCTTTTTGGTATGCATTTTTCCATATCCTTTGCTTCCCTTTATACAATAATTACAAGGTTAGAACCACAAATATTCTGTTTAAATAACCATGTGTATGGCATAAGAAGGAAGGTGCAAGAGATGGCTCACTCTAGTAAATATTTGATAATACAAAAAAAGCCTGCACAATCCACTTCTGCAAAAGTCAAGTTTTGACCAGACACACCTCTAAAACACCTCATTTTACACACAGGCCTCCTTCTAGGAAAAGCATCATTCTCAAGTTCAAGGATAAGTCACTTTATTATTTTACAGTAACATTACCAAGAATTAGGTAAATGGGAAAGAAGGTTCTGGACAGCCTCACTGCTGCTATTTTACAAACTGAGAAAGAGAAAAGGTGGAAAATCAAGTAAAGCTCATGACACTTTCGATGACATTTCTATGCAGTAGAGGCTGCCACTACCATAAAGTATCAATATACAAGTCATATAAAGCCGTTCATTGGAATACACCTAGATCCAAATTATCCTCCATTCAAATTTGTTGTAATTCAGTCTTCATTTCCACTGCACAGAACCACTCCAGTCTGCCAAGTTTGCATCCTGATTTCTACGTGCACCAGCCTATCTTGGCACAATTCACTGGACACCTTTCCCGCACATAATTTCTTACCACCTTCACCTGTCAAGATCTGCACATCTCAGCACAAATGCCCTTCAGAGACTCTCGCAACTCAAATACTAAATGCCAATTACATTTTTGTTCCTTCTCTCGGTCCCTTGTGCAGGGGCAGCCTCTTCTTTTGGAAGACAGAAAACAAAATTCTTAATATATTCCTCCAGTGGTTGAGGGGTAGAGCAAGGAAAAAACCAATTTAAATACCAAATAAATTAAATTACATTTTCTCTCAGTGGGAGACTTTCAGTACACAGTCTGAACACTACCAAGTCCAGAAGACAGTGACAGATTGTGCTCAATCTAATGGGACATGGGAACTCAAATTTTCCATGAAGTACTTGTGTTCAACTGTTACTCATCTGTGTTTTCCTTGGCAAAATTATCTCATCTGGCTCTTTCTTGGAAGCATTGCTTTTCAAACCTGCACTTCTTAGGTTAGGAGTGCAATACCGAGTTTAAAAATCTAGTCACCTACTCTTTTGCATGTCCATATTACCCATATCTACACAAACATGGAAATGAAAGGCAGCAAGTCATTCTGTTTTAACTGTGAACTTCGGTTGAGCAATTCTCATTTAAAATGGAAAAACCAGTTAGTATTTCACCATTTGATGGCATTATTTCCACTCAGCTAGTCCCACAGCTTGGCTAGTGCAACTGTGCTATGTGCACTGATTCACTGTTTGTACTCCTCTTCCTTTAACATAGTGTTTGCCATAGGTCTTATGATTATGCTTAGCTTTGAGATAAGAAGTATTGACTGCTAATAAGTTTTAACCTCTACACCAGAATTACTTGTAAATCTACTAATGAGAACAAATAATTCATTCAAAATCCATTTTAAACAGTAAACATTGAAAGTTTTATGTAGATACCCTTTTTTATTAAAACAGACAAAACCTGTGCCATAATAAAATTAAAATCACAAGCAGAATATGAATACTCTAGTAACAAACATGGGGAAACCAACCTTAATTGCAGCTTCTCTCAAGGCCTCCAGTCTCTGTCTACTGCTCTCTTTCATATTTACAACATCTTTGTAATCACCCTGTAGAGCTCTCTGGAGGCCATGGATTGCCTGAAAGACTGAGTTTTCACTTTCATTTAGCTCCTTCTGGAAAATTTCGAAGGTGTGCACCTGAAAAAGTTTCTCTTCATCAGACAGTCCTGCATCCTTCTCAACTGCTCTTATGGCATTTTTTAGTTTGTTGAGAACAACGTTCTTTTGGCGAAGAAGACCAGACAGTTTTCTGCAGCTCTCCAATACCCACTGCTTCCTCTGAGTGATAACAGCTCCTTTCCCACGGTGCAGCTTTATTGCATGCTTCACTACATCTTCACGTTCTGCAGGGTTTGCTAATGGGCCACAAGGCAGCGAAACCAACGTCCACAGGGAAATCAATCCAGTCGCCTTCATTCTTCTCTTTATCTTGTGCTTGGGAGAAACTGATAATCCACAGCTCCTCAAAGCTTTCTGCTACATGGTTCCTGCATCTCCAGTATGCACATCAGGCTGCAAGACAGAACCAATCAGTTATCAAACATGGCAATGTTGGGTCATTAGATCAAACAAACATAGAAAATAAATTCAAGACTGCCTCCTCCACAACTATCTTTAACAGAACACATTCTTCACTCAACATTTATGAAAACTAAGAAATAGTCTGAGGTTCCTGATAGATTTTTGTTTTCCCCCTATTTCCTAGATGACATCTTGTTTTAAAGCAGTGACTGCAAAGCTTAGTCACTTCACATGGTACTCATCTGCACTTCCTACATTAAAGTAAAGCCTTTAAAAATATCCGGCCATGATGTCATAGGCTGCATTTCAACCCAGCACTAGAACTCATTATTCTTAGCTATCAGTAAACCTCCTGTCTCTTCTCAAACCTATCCTAAAACATTGTATCATAAACATTTGTTATTTATAAAGTCTCAGAAGCATTAACAAACTCAACTACACACATTCAACAAAACATAATGAAAAAAAAAGCTTAACCGAATCAGATTACATTATAAATCATAACTGTGAAAGAAAAAACAGCAAGACTTCCTGGACTTCTGGGTGCTACTAGTTTGGATCAAAGACTTCCTTCACCTGAAACGCTGCGGGGCCTTGAGGTACTTTACTTCAAAACTTACTAGGGATCTTCAAGATTTTAAAGTAAATTATAAAAACACTAAATCAATTCATTCATAAGTTCCTTTCCCAGCAACTACATTAAGATCTATGTTTAAACTGCTGTATTTAATTTTAACACCAAGCAGGTTGGAATTTAAAAACTAATTTCCTTCCCTCAGAACCTAGAGCAAAACACTGGCATTATTGTAAAATAAAAAAGTTACATTCTCTTTTAAAAAAATCCCAACAAACATAAAATCCCTCAAAAAAACCCTCACACCACAAAGCTACACATAACAATATATAAAACTCTGTACATGGCATTCTAAAAACACACATCACACACAGCATGTTAACAGATCATCAATACAAGCAGGTAACTCCCTAAAAATTTAGTTATAGTCTTGATCATTGGGCCAGCAGCCTTAATCAGGAACCAACACGTGGACACAGTCATCTGGAAGCAGTCTGCCTAAGACAGAATCTTCTTCTCCTACAATGCAGTAGCAGTCACAATCCCAGGTATCCAAACCAGCCATCACCAATACACAGAATGAGCTCTGAGCAACCTGGTCTAGCAGATGTCCCTGCCCATGGCAGGGGGGTTGGAGCCAGAAGGTCTTAAAGGTCGCTTCCAATGCAGGCCATTCTATGATTCCATGGGAAGGGAACATGGCAAGCACAGTCATGCACTACCTTCATTTTCAAATGCCCCCCCATCTCCGTTTCAGAGAGAAATGAGAAAATCTGTCTGTGGGTTAGTTTATTTCTTTTTTCAATGCATGAAATGCAAAGTATTTCGTTACTAAGAGTTGACTGTGGGTTAGGGTTTAACAACACAAAGAGCTAGAACATTTAAAATTAAGAACTGAAAGTGCAATTAAAATAGCAAAAGCATATCACATCAGTCTCATGTCAATAAAATAATAAAGTACACATATTTCAGAACTTTGATAAAGCTGTGGGGCTTACTATTTTTAAGAAATCAGGAAAATAACAATTCCCACCACCTGGCAAAGTTCTAGAGTGAAATTAAGGAAATATTTTTTCATATATACAAACTAATACTCTTCCTATTTAGTAGGCTTGGGGCAGAGATTTTGCTAAATATGTATTACAACCTGTTTCTGCAAGAAAGAGAGAGAAGGCAACACCCAGTGTATACCCACGGTGAGTAAAAGTCTCTGCTGCATGTGTTATGTGGTAGATCAAAGCAGGTAACTTAATTTTGAGCAGAGATCTATACCAGCAAAGTTCACTCACTGTTGTGCTTTACAAACTTAGCACTGTGGTTCACACATGGGACAGTTCTTTTCAGTGCTTTTTTACTTGGCTAGCAAAAACTGTTTAGAGGAGCGATACCTGAGGCAGTACTCAAAAGCTCTTAAGGGAATAAAGATCTCACATACCAAAATAAATGATGTGATGCTGAGCGCAAAAAAACCAAACCAAACCAAAACAAAAAGGCAAAAAACCTAACACTCCTCTCCATTCACCACCAGTAAGTATCAAATTCGAGGCGATCACTGTCGTTTGGAGTCCTTATTTAAGCAGCGTTTGCTTCCTGCTGGATTACAGCTCATCTTCCCCCCTTCTGGTTCCTGAACACGACACTGTAGCACCAGATTTCATCAAGCTGATAGTAATACTGGACCCTGCCTCCAGACCTCTCTTGCAGGTCCTTCTACATCTGTCGGTTCGCTTCCACTCGCCCCCTTTTCCAACCCCAGCTCCGCCCCAGGAGCCGCAGAGCAGCCGGGGCCGTGCCCGCCCGGCACCTCCGCCCGGCGCGGTCCCGCAGATGGCAGCTCCCAGCGCCGCTCCCCGAGAAAGGCCGGGCGGACGGCGGAGCACAAGGGGAGAACAGAAGGAGATAAGTGGAGCGCGGGAGAGACCGGCCCGGCTCCCTCTCCCTCATGGCGGCCGAGGGACGGAGTAAAAGAGGCGGCCGCCCCGCCCGGTGCTCTCGGTAGCGACGCTCACCTGAGGGACGGAGGAAAACCCGCAGCGGCGGGGCGGGAAGGGCGGGATCGCAGGGCGGTGAGCGCGCTCTCAAGGGGGCGGCGGCCGCTGGCGGAGGGCACTGAGGAGCCCCGTCCTTGCGGCCGCCCCTCGCCCC
>VZRQ01006895.1:652807-699771 GCA_013397975.1 Machaerirhynchus nigripectus
CCGAGCGATCCCGCACCTCTCGCCGCGCCGAGTCCCGTTGCCCTGCCCGGGGAGGGGGGGACGGCGCCAGGCGGGGGAGAGGAGCGGCGCGGAGACAGGGGACGCGCACCCCCGTGCGGAGGCGCTCTCCCGGCGCCTCCTCCGCCGGCCCGGGAGCGGGGAAGGTCACCGGGGGCGGCGGGGGAAGGGAGGGGGCCGGGCCCCGCCGCGGCTATTTCGAGCGCAGGCAGCCGGCGCAGCGCGTACCTTTCCCTTTTTTGGGATTACGGCTGGCAGGGCAGGTCACCGGAGCTGCGAGTCCCTCGCTCCCACCGGCCCTTCCCCGCCGCGGGACGCGGCAGGTGCAGCCTGAGGCGGTGGGAAAGGTGCGGTACAAATTCCCTTGCCGGGTCGGGGTGGCGGGGTCGGCCGGGGCTGTTCTGGGAAGGAAGCGCTCTCCCGGTGCCTCTGCAGCAGCTTCAGCGCTTCCCTGGAGTGTGCGGTACGGTGTCATTAGCGCTGGGAGAGAGGGCTCCAGAAACGTGACTGAGCCGTGCTTGGATGCGAGGTGCGCATCCTTGTTCGGGTGCCATGGGCGAGCAGTCATGCTGGAGACGAGAGTTGAGGCTCGTCCCGGCCCCCAGGGAAGGTGCGCGGGTGCCGCTGCCCGCTGCAGGGCACTGGCCGCCGATTAGCGGGAGGAACCGTGCTACGTGGCAGGGTAGTGGGCTGGAGAGTCGAGTGTGTTTCTTATCGCTTCATGTAATTCAGTGTTTCATTTCGGTAGACACGAAGCTAGAAAATATCCGTAAATGCCTGGCGTTAACTAGGCTTGGAAGAGGACATGGGGTTTGCTTCCGCGTTGTTGGCACAGTGCTCTGTTTTGAAGTGATTATCGCTAAGTTTGTTGCCCAAAAGAAGTTTATGTAACTGAGGAAGATGTAGGTGCAGAGACTCCCTTAGCTAAACCTTCGTGAAAATTTGGAGCCAGGCTGGAGCTTGCTGCCAGAGGGTTACTGGTTATTTACTTGCCGAAGTACGTTGTAGTTATTTTTTGCACGTTTTCCCTCCCACCGTACACATTTCTTGTATAGAAAGAAACCTGACGTGTTTCTTCTTATATTAAATTGAAAAATCTTGTAGGAAAGACCAAAATCCTTATCTTGTTTATGTGATGTGTTTCTTGTGTCAGGACCATCTACAGTCGAGATGTCACTGCCCATATGGGTACAAGAGATAAAAAGTAAACTGAAAGTTGGTCCCGTGTTTACTGCTGACTGGATCAGGATTCAGTTCTCTTTTCAGACACCAGTAAATTTTCCATATACCTGATGATTTAAGCTGTAGTGGGGAATTTAGACAAATTTCTCAGCTTTGTTGGCCCCGAACATGTGTTAGGTATGGTTTAACAAAATTGGAAAGTACAGAATGTAGTAAAGAATGAAATTTGATTTAAGCAATCTCCTTCTGTGTCCAACTTCATGTAAAAATAATGCTGAAATATGTTACTAGCAAATTTTCTCCTTATAAAATGCCCATTCCTACCTCTTGGGTGTTCCAGAAGTTTAGGGATATTGTGTCAATATGGTTGCAGCAATTGAGAGAAACATCATATTAGTTCCTGTAGCCAACTGTAGCAGGCTTTTTTGTTGTTTAATGTATTAGAAGTATAAACATAATTTTCAGAGTTTAATTAAAGTTTTATATCACATTTACAGCAATCTTATAGTGTCATTGTAACATTCAGCAGTCTCTGATATGTCCACTTCATCTATTTTATTTTTGTTGTATGTCTTCTGTTGGCAGTGTTTTATAACATAATTATGTGAGAAATGCTTCTGCCTTTTTCAGCTGATGACTTAAAATGATTAAACTTTGTATTGTTAATTGTTGCTAAGAAAATACTAGGAAAACTCTTGGGTATTTTTTTTCCATGTATGAAGGACTTATACAGAATTTGAGAATCTACGAGTTGCACCTTTTTAATTTCCTTTTTTTTTATAACCACTAGGCATATCTTTCAGAAGATAACCATATTGTAATATGATGAAACTTGTGTTTACTGCTGTTACAGAACAGAAAAAACATCAGCATATGTGAGCAATAAAGCAGAAATACAAGTTTGTTACTGACAGAATATGTGCTGCTAAAAATGTATATATAGATGCTGTCATTTCAATTTTCAGAAGAAAATGCTGTCTATTTAACTGCAGAAGAACAAGGCTTTGTCTTCCTGTAATTCTGAAGTGAAAGTTGTCATCAACAAGAAAACTAAAACCTTTAAAAGATAGGCATTAGTAGTAGAATGCTGAAACAAACTTCTGGATTAGCTTCATTGGCTTTCCTGCTTCTTTTGCATCCCAAAGCATAAGCTTAAATCATCCCAGAAGGACAAGGTCCGCCAGTTTATGGCATTTACCCAGGCTGGTGAAAAGACTGCTATATACTGCTTAACACAGAATGAATGGAAACTAGAAGTGGCAACAGACAACTACTTCCAGAATCCAGACTTATACTACAAAGAATCCATGAAAAATTCAGTAGACAAGAAGAAATTAGAACAATTGTATAATCGATACAAAGGTAAGGTTTAGTTTTTCGGGGGATTTTCAGATTGGTGGGCTTGGGTCTTTTGTTGTTGTTGTTGTGGATTTTGTTTTGTTTTTTTCTAAATGATGTTGTGTGAGGAGTTTTTTTGCTTTTTACTCTATCACTTTCAAGGAGTTTTAAGAAGAGCTCGCTAGCTTTTGCATCTCCCTATGTGTTTGCAGTAATAAGAATGTAAAAGGTTTTAAATGTGCTTAATGGTCTGTACACAACTTTTGTGGGTATTTCTGTAGACTTTAAAAGTGGGAAATTAAACCTGTAGTGAGGAAAAAATGTCAACTGTCAAATATGGTAGCAAAGTTTATTATGCAGCTTCCGTGATTTATTGCCAGCGGCTGCTATTAAATATTTGTATGATGTTCTTCCCATGGCAAAATAATACATCTTACACTAACATTTGGGGGAATTAATTCTGTTCAGAGATAGTAATATTTCTATACATTAAAATAAAAAATTTTTCAGATAACAATACAGTTAGGAGTGTGATGAAACAGTTGAATAAGGAAACTCAAAAACTGGAAACTACATCCTTGTTTAATTCTTTCATTCTGGCATATTAGAGCAAAAGTGATGTGCCTTTTCAGAGAGGCTTGGAGGGAAAACCACAGGAAAATGGACTAAAGGCAGTCCTTTTTCTAATTCTTTTCCAAGTTTTATTTTACATCGTTGTTAAAAAGAACGACAACAAAAAAGAAAAGATAGGTATTTAAATATAAGAATGTACATGATCCAGGTGACAGGGCTTGCTGAACTGTGGCCATCTGACATGTGTGCCTTGTTCATGTTGGAGCAGTGTGGGCTGGAATCATTGTTAGCTCATGTTGAAATCCATACATCTCATGTTTTAAAACATGAACTTTTAGCCGCCACTCAGCTATGATTTTATGTACTTCTCTAATTGAAATATATGGCATGCTTTCTATACACTTTATCCTGTTTTTATTATATTGTTTCTACCATTTTTGTTCCTCTTTACATAATCTGTTCTATTTTAAGTTTAGGGGTTCTTGAATACTTCATTATTATGTGGTAGTGAATTGTGTAGGGACAAAGAGGCAGCAATGCTATAGCATTACTTTGTGAAAACAAAAACCCAGAGACAAAACTCAGAGAACCATATTTTGGTTTATATATGCATATGTGTGTATTTACATACTATGTGTGGATATATATAGATATAGCTGAATCTTTTGTTTGCTCCTTGAATGTCAGTCTTGGAGACTGCTGGGTCAAAAATAAATATTCAGATTCATAAATGCTGTTAAGAATATCTAAAATGGAAAAAGATTATCACAAATGTTATTTGTAAATTCCCAGCAGTGGCAAACTGCACTATCTGACTTTTGTGAAAGCAAGTCTAGCCAGTTTATGTCACTGTTTTAGTTAGCAGCACACCTTTGCAGTTCTGGCACTTAAACACTGAAGTTGTAAACATTAAAAGCTTTCAAAAGATTTGACAGAAGACTATAAAAGTTTTAGTTAAGCACCTTTCCTTTATTTATATCTGGCTTAAACCTGAGTCACTGGCCCCTCAACAGTAAGGGATTCCTTTTTTCTACAAGGCCTATACAATATTGCACTGTACTTGAAATCTGAGATAAAATGTCTTTTTCTGTGCTGTTTTTTCTTAGTTTTCCTACCTGTTTATCTAGCAACTCTGTCAAAACAACAATTGCATTTTTGTTACTAGCTGCCTGGATGATGTGAAATATGATAGGGATGAAAAGTCCTTGTTGAAATCCACCAGAATTTTTCCACTGATTTCAAGACAGTGCACATCTCTCCTTCAGTTCTTCAATTACTCCCCAAATACACAAGAAATATGTTTTACATATCTTAGAACTAGTTGAATAGATATAGTTACTTGTTATTTGGGATCAAAGGTCCCTGAATTATACTGTTGGTGTAATTCTTTGTTTAATGGGTGTAAGTCTGTTTGCCAAATTAATTTCCTCTCTGAAATTTACCATTTCTTTCACTGTAGTATTGGCTGGAAAAGTAGAAGAGATCTTACCTTAAGAATTAAAATAAAATTTGAAAAGTTTTATCTAGGCTTGATTTTTTTTTTTTTATTTTAATCAACTTGTTGGATCAGGACTTAAAAATAGCATGGTTGAAAATCATAGCAGTTTAAGAAGTTAGTATTAAATCTACTCAAGGGATGCTTTTCTACACGGCCCAACTTACGATACTGAAATGTCTTTCTCTCAAGAGCTGGGAAAGACAGTTTTGTTGTTTGTAAAGTCTCAAGCTTTGAAAACTACAGGTGTGGCTTTTTTTTTCTTTTGTTTTCATTTGGTTTTTTTCTTCTCCAATTATTTAAGTTTCCATTCAGGGGGTTGTTTGTTTGGGGTTTTTTTTTTGAGCGAGACTTTTGTTCCAGAATTATTATAAGGCATCTACCATGATGTAGGTAGTTAGGAAGCGCGCTTCCAACATTCAAAAAGGTGCTACTGGCGAAATATATGTTTCACTTGTACTAAATTGTATTAATTAGCTTAATTCTGTTATGCTAAGGCATTGTTTGAACAGTGTTTTGGTGATTGCCCTGACTTAAAATTAAACCCCCAAAATGTTTAAATGTGGTCTTTAAATAGATACACTGGATACCCATATGTCACTATCAGGAAAAAAAAAATCAGTGGTCTTACATGGTAGGTGTGTTTTTGTTGGGCTTGATTTTGGGTTGCCTTTTTTTTTTTAAGCTTAATACATGCTGACCAATAGAAGTATGTTGTACATTTTGTTTATCACCCTTATTGTTTCCAAATGTAGGCAGCATCTCTTGAGTTAATGCAAATCTTTTATGGAGGACTGGGAGGGAAAACAAAACTATTTTTTTGACGTTAGCAGATAAGTTCAGGGAAAGTTGCAAACCAGTTTCCCTATAAGTTTACAGAATACTTAATCTGTTTACTGATTCTCTTTTAAAATTATCTAGACTTCAAGTGAAAACATTTGTGAAGGTTATGAAAAAATGAATACCTGTGTTATGCAGCACATCAGAGCTGTGAGATGATTGTTTGTTAATATGTTTTGTAAATAATTATAATTCTTCTCTTTGTATTTTGAACTGCAGACCCACAAGATGAAAATAAAATTGGCATTGATGGGATTCAGCAGTTCTGTGATGATTTAAGCCTGGACCCAGCCAGTATCAGTGTTCTGGTTGTGGCATGGAAATTCAGGGCAGCTACTCAGTGTGAATTCAGTAAAAAGGAATTTGTTGATGGTATGACCGAGTTGGGGTAAGTATCCACTTCTGCATGGTTTGTAGTGTAAGGCCTGAACCGTGTTTCTGTTCAAAACATTTTCAGTTAAACTGAGTGAAGCATTAAAAAGCTGTTGAGGCTAGTGCCAAGCTTAACAGGTACAAAATGCCTGTAGTGTTTTGTCTTCCTTGAATTGGTGCTTTACTGCAAAGCCTTAATGACCACAGTAGGGGGGAAGCAAAACGATTTCTACCTGTACAGCAAGGGAGTCAGATGGATTCACCTATCTTTTTATGTCATTCATAGTAAGCATATGCATACTTGTGTTAAGGATTTTAGCTGGACCTCCTGCTGTTAAAAACTGAAAGTCGCTGGAGGTGTATGAAGGGAAAAAAATTTCAGCGTTGAAGCAGAAAAGAAACAGGAAAACAGAAAAGAACCTTCAATTCTTTACCTTGCCACCAGCAAATGGAGCAGTCTTTGTCCAGTTTACCACCCATACTTTTGTCTCTTTCATCCTAGATACTTCATTTGTACAAAGTATCTATGAGGAATTGAAATAAAAATTAGGCTCTTGGTAGTAGAAAAGATTAGTCCAACTGTGATGTAACTGATAAAAATTTCCTTCCTGGATTATGGAGCTGTTCTGGGTAATAAACTTTGAACGTTGCCTCTGTTTACCAATAAAGTCAAGCATTTATCATCATAAACTAATACTTTGTGTATAACTTTTCCTTGCAAGAGGAACAGCATTTCTAATATTTAGAGATGTCAAAATGACTTATTTTTAGCGGATTGCATTAAATGGCTGGATAAGTACTGTTTATTACTTGTTCATGTTTTTTGTAGCTAAACAATTTCATTTGATCTTAGAATGGCACCTTATCAATACATTTCTGTGACAAACCAACTTGTAGGAAATGTGGTGACTGTTTCTTGAGCAGAGATCTTAGCAGTTGGATGTTACTGACCTCATCAGTTATTGATTTCTTTTGAAGCTTTCGTTTTTAGGAAATTGTGATGAAATAACTTTTGATACCTTGATCTGAAGTTCACTGCTTTATTTTGTCCCCTTGGGTAGCTTTGAGTAGAAATTACAAAAATAATTATGATTTTCTAACTATGGGCAGAAATTAAGTGTTCATGTTATTATATTAAAGGTTGCCAGCATTTTTTTTTCTTCATATAAGTGATTTAAAAGGTTTTGCTAAACCGGTTGTGACTTTTGGCTTGGATTTTGTTTTTGAATTTGATTGTCACATTTCTGCTGTGTTCTTTTGACTGTCTCTGACACAATTCCATAGAGACCTGTGATTTTTATCTCTTTCTGCTCAACACGTGTTAAACTGTTCTTGGGAGCATAATATGATTGTGCCCGCTTGCCACAGCACTTACTGGGAATTTGGAATTATTTTGTTACATAGTTGGAGGCATAGTGTCTGTGGTTCTTAGCAGTGAACACAAGTGAGCATTCAAATGGAAAGAAGTTCCCTCAGGCTTAGATCCCATAGCATCTTTAGGATGCGTATGGGAAGGTGCATTTGTTGACTAGACCAAGTTCCAGTGAAACTGAACTTCTCATTAGAAGACTGTTGGCAGAATTCTTTCTTTTCTCCACCAGGTACTGCTGGAGGCCAGAAAGGCACTTATTTTTATCTGTGCCATGCAAGACAGTTAAAACTGCACTTGCATTTTACGAATGTTGTTATAGTTACCCATCCTTCAATAGAATTTTTCTTGAATCTTTAGAATAAATACAAACATTTAACTATGGAGAACTTTCAAATACACAGTGTTAGTTGTGATACCTGCTTCTTTTGAAACCTGTTAGCTTCATTTTGAGTTTCTAGGTACAATTCAAGATATTGGTAATGTCCTGTAAACCTTGAATATCCATTTGATGCCTTGTTGTGGTAGAAACACCTTCCCTTTTAAAAGTGTGTCTTGTTAGCTCAGGTGTTTTTACTGAAAATGTTTCGGTGGTGTTATTCAGGGATGTGTTTCTGTTAGAATTTCAGTAACTTGATTCTGTCTTAGCTTACCTGTGCCAGGCTGTTAAATAGTTTGCCAGCCTTCAGGCTATCATTCAAGGCTCATTTTGTTCCTAGGTTTTATTCTCAATTGTTCCTGATGGGGAGAGAATGACTGCAAATAATAGTTCATTTAGCTGGAAAGTCCTCTAATGTTAAGATAAACTGTAAAAATGTGGTGTGAAGCTCTTTATTTAGGAGAGCAGGGAATAAGCAATGTCTATCTAGATTAAAGCAAAATGTCACACACTTGTGTTACAATGTCCCAGGGGAAGGAATAACAGAGTTCAGTGAGGTTTGGGTGTTCTTTAAGAACAGAATAGCATCTGTTCGGAAGTCCATAAAGAGACAGAAAAGAAATTAATCCACTGAATCCTGTGTGCATTGTGTACCTAATGGATGCCTGTATACAGTGTTCCACTTAAAATTCTTCAGTAAATGCACATGGGCATTTATATTTTTCAGAATGCTATCCACAAAGATAATCTGTTTTTATCTTAAGCACTGTTTCGTTTTGCTCTGAAACTAAACCAGAAAAAAGGTGGGGGGAAAGTAGAAAGAAATTTTAAATATATGCAAATAATGTAATCTCTTTTGAACAGGTGTGACACCACAGAAAAACTAAAAGCTCTATTGCCAAGACTAGAACAAGAGCTAAAGGATCCAACAAAGTTCAAAGATTTTTATCAGTTTACTTTTAACTTCGCTAAAAACCCTGGACAAAAAGGTCTAGGTAAGTAGAAAAAAAGTGAGAAAATGTCTGTGGTCAGTGAAGTCTTCCAAATGCTTCCAGTACTACAGTATTCTCAGTGGCGATTGTATAGTAAATTCATTATTGATTTCTTTCACTGACTTCTCTTTCCCATCGTCTTTCATTTAATCTCTTCCTAATGTCCCCTTGGTACAGATAGTTTAATGGGGTTTTCTGCCAGTATTGACATTCTCTCACCTCTTGCCAAAAGAAGTTCCTGCAGTTCTTCAAAACCTGTCAATTTTTTCTTTTTGTTTTAAATACTGAGCTAGTGAGCTCTGTGTGTTAAGAACTACTGAAACAAGATGTCCGTATCTGCTCAGGAAGAGGGAGAAAACTGGGAAAAAATTACTGTTCTTCTAAGAATTTTTACTTTCAGCTCAGTTTTTATGTAAAGTTTAGAAAAAGGGTATTATGGACTTGGTTTAAAACTAGTGAGTAAAAATAGTCATGGTTTATAAAGCATTAAACTATTATTTTTCCTAAAATTTGAGATTTATCCCAATCCGTGCCTTGTATTGCTGGAGTAAAACTGATGCATTATTTAAATTCCTTTTTTTTTTTTCCCTTCAAATCAAAGATCTCTGGTTTGTGAATAGATGAAAAAAATAGTAAGAGGAAGTCCACTCTTTTCAAATTTATGTCCACTTTCAGAAGATACTGTGTAGAAAGGAATTAGTGTTTTGCATACAGAATAGCACTACCATCATCACTGTTCTTTGTGCTGTGGGTGAGAAGAAGTGGTTTTCGGGGTTTTTAGGGTTTGGGGGGTTTTTTGTTTTTTAGCATAGCCACTTTAAATCTGTGTCTAAGTTACTTGGAAAGTTGATAAATGTTTTTCTAAAGAACTGTTGGGAGAGCAGAATATCGATTTAGACCTCAACCAGGGGTATCTGTTCCACATTCTTTACTTTGAATAATCTCTTGTCTTCCCTCTGTACAACTTTTAGACAGTTTATATTTGTCTTCATTTTTTTTCAGCAGTTTCATTTTTCATTTGTCACTCTCTCATGGCTCACGTGCCACTTCTACTGACACAAAAATGAAGGAGTCTTGTAGTGGCTCTGTGAGCTTGGTTAGAATTCTAGTCCCTTAGCTTGTCTTCATTAACAAAGCTTAGTACTTTCAAATTGCAGGAAAGGTAAGTTAGTTGCAGCAGAGATTGGAATTTATGGGATACCTAAAGAAATATTACAAATAACTTCCTGTTTTAATTGGATCAGTTCCAACATGAAACTCATGAACTTGGGCAGTACATTTCAAAAGCTTTTCCCCTAAGCCTGTAGGAAGAGTGGAGGAGGGAAGGCAGGCCAACCCAGAATTGCAACTGAATGTACTGTTTATTTGACATGAGGAGGAAACTTACTTGTTTTGCATTACTTCTTTTTATTCAGTACTGGGGGTCCTTTCATTGGTAAGTCTGTCTTCTCTATTGTGTAAGAAAGGTGTTTTATTGCCAAAAGTACCAAAGTTACTTCTTGGACTAAGCGTTGTGCTATTAGCAGGAGAAAGTAAGAAGTGCAAAAACTGAAGTAAAATTTAAACTGTAGGATGAATTGATGTGAACTGTTGCTGATTTCAGTTTTCAGGAATTTCAGTAATTTCGATAATATGTACAGTCTCTTGATTTCTCGTACTTAGTTCTTACGTGGCAGTATCTTAGTGGCATTTTTCATCAGACTTTTCTGGTTTTGCTAAGATGATTCTAGATAGTAAAGAAATATAAGCAGATGCCACTGTTCTTACTTCAGTAGAGACACACCATATTTCTTGGATCACCATAGTTTGAGTAGAAGGAGACTATTGACCAAACATATGGACTAATGTGACATTTTTGAGTGATTGAAGCCAAATAAAAATTAAAACTGTATAGGTTTGGAGTTGGAATCTTTACAGGGAATACCATCATAGTGGAGCAAAGAGGTGAAGGAAAAAAGTAAGTTTACAGGTAGGTGTTTGTAATAACCACAGAAGGAAGCAGTATGTTGTAAGCAAGGAAAAAATCCAACCGGTTATTTTACTGGAGTGTCTGTATGAGCTGAGAGTTCTAGTTGCTTCAGCTACATTTAATAAAGGTTTACATAGTTTGGGTTTTTTGTTTTACATCCTCTTCTCTGTATACATTTACATATTTTCTCCTGGAATGAGAAACTGCCCATCTTTGCTCCCTGTCTCCAGGGATGTTTGGTATTTGTGTCAATGACTGTGTGTTCTTTGGTCAAGAAGATGTGGGAATTGGTATCAGCCACGTACAAAGTCTGTTTCTGTCTTACTCAGTTTGGAGCCTTTACTTTCATTAAGTCCAGATAGTTAAACAGAATGAATAATTAGGTTTTTCATCAACTGAGCTGGTACAAATCTGTGCCTAGCTCTGTCTAGGTCATCTTACAGTGATAACCTCTCCTTCTTCCCCACATGCACATTAGATGACATTCAGTCAGTATAGGATGCTACTTAGCTCCTGCCCAAGCTGCTTGCCTTAAAGTCTTTCTGGTGAATTTTAACTTGGAGACTGAGAGGTCAGTAAGTTTATGTCCAGTAAAGGATAAAAGTGAATGGTTTTAATTAATGAAGTGGAAATAATCTGGGAATTCTTTCCTAAATTTCAATTGCAGAATATTTTGATGTGATTTTTCTAGGGTCTGAAGTATTCAGTGCTTTTTCTTGTTAGGCTGGGAGCTTATATCACCAAGTCTGGTAATTGTACTTGTTGTTTAGGGGACTGATCTGTAGGCTAAAAGAATGTTGTTTGATTCTTGGATATACACATGACCTGTAAATGCGCCTACTTGAAAACTAAGCAAGTTTGACATAGTGCCAGTGACAGATGAGGAATTCATATTCTTAGCAGATTGTTAATAAAAACCTTTTATAAAAGAAGATGTAATTAAACCCCTTCTGTTGGGTCCTTCAGGCCAAGTGCTGGGGCATCTTTTTTTTTTTAACAGAAATAACTCTTGAGGATAGAGCTTACCAGAAATGTCTGTGATAGGCAGATTGACTTACACAATTATTTTTCATGTTTTTTTCTTGTTTGTTATCTTAGCATATTGAAACCATAAGAAATGAGTGAAATAGCTCTAAAACATTCAAGCAGCAATGCTTTAGTTATGAGTCATGTTCAGTGCTCCATCAGTACATTAATGACTTTCATATTACTTTTTAAATCTGTATCTGCTGTTTTAAGAAGTGATATGCAACAGTTATTACTGTAGTGTCCCCTCTCCTCTGAAAAACATGAGGAATTAGTGATTTATGGGTTCTATTTTAGTATTCCAGGTGGTATTTAAATTTAAAAGGTAGAGAAATACTTACGTAGTATATTCTCTTGTGCTAGACAGGATCAACATCTACCAAAACCATTCCTTGCACACGCTTTTCTAACCAAATGCTCCGTGGTATGCTGCAATATATACTAACTTGCCTTTTCAGTTTCAGTAGGTATCAATAAGATTTGAGGTCTGATTTGTAGTGGTCTTGTGGCTGAACAAGTTTGAGAGCCATTGCTTTCACAAAATAGAATCTTAAATTTTTGGTGGCAGGTTTCATCCGTCTTTGTCCATGTTTGCTTAAACCTATTGTTAGGGTTTTTTTTTCTTTTTTTTAACATATAACTTAAATGTCTGTTTCTGAATTCTCCAGTTTAATAGTTTCACGAGCCAAAGTTATTATGCAGAATACATTTCCTTAGAGTGTGTAACAACTTTCTATATATCTGATGATGGTGTATATGTCTTCCCTTAGTCTCTGGACTGGGTAAAACCAACTACCCTGATAAAATTTATCTTCTAGCTGATACTGGAATTTTGTCTTCCATCTCTTTTTGCAATCAAATTGATATAATTTTCTCTTGTTTTGTAGTACCCAAACAAGCCAGATACTTTCCATGTGTCTTAGATGTTTTGCTTCTTGTTTTGCATCCTTTTGAGTTTCCTTAAGTTTGATACTGTCTGCAGTTTGCAGTGTGTTTTACTATTGGGTTCCTGTAGCACTGCAATGTACCCAGTTAAGTCTGATCTTGTATTTCTGCAGCTGATTACTCCCACCAGCAGTATGACTTTGCACTTCCCTTTAATGAAATCTTTCTTATTTACTTCCAAGTGGTTTTCCAATTTGTCCAAATAATTTTGAATCCTAATCCTGTCTTCTATCATGTTAGACTTTTTTCAGGTTTTGTTTAAGTTGCAAATTTAATAAAAGTTTTGTTTGTTGTATCATCTGAGTTATTAAAGTATTGGGCAGTGTTAGATACAGGACTGACCCGCTTGGATGAGTTACTTTCTCCCAGTTTGGCAGGAAATGACTGAGGTTCTTCCAGAACTTCTTTGATTTTTATAAAGTTTCAAACATGGTAGGAAGCAGTTTGAGATTGCTTCAGCATACTGAGGTGAATTTCACCATATCCTGCTTCACTTAGGGCAGCAGTGCTTGAAGACTGAATTTCTGAAAGTTTTTTTCTGAAATAACTATCAGTTTTCATTGAATCTTTTTGCTTGGAGCATAGCTTGGAAAAAAAAATCTCTGTGTGTCCCAGACTTTTTTCTTTCCAGAGTTATTATCAGCAGGACACAGTATCTTTTATCACACCAGCTGCCATTTATAAGATGGGGAGTGGGAAGGCACAGAAGCCCTTCTTTAAGTCTATTTGGTGATAGAAGAATTTTGATGATACCTGACACAGCCGTCTTTATAATTCAGTGGGGATTTTCCTCCAGGAAAGTGGTCTTGGAGGGTGGAAGTGTGTGTGTAATTTTGTGTTTTATTTATTTTTAGAAAAGCCTGTCTTCCCTTGTTTTTTAATTTCTTCTTCTTCTTCTCTAGTTCCCCTCAAAGCCAATGCAGGAAATTCTGCCTTTATGTAATTAGATGGGAAGAATCCTCTCCAATAAGCTAAGTCACATCTGTCATTCCCTAAAACAGACACAGAATTCAGTACACCAATACTCATTCCTAGAAATAGGATTGCCTTTTATAGCAGTCTCTTTTTCACAATTCACTTGTGGTGACAGTAGGGAATTTTTATTTCTCTTTGTATCTGCAGGACTTCTGTCACTATAGTCTCATCCAACTTGAATGTTTGCATTTATTTTTATTAGCTCAGTATTATCAAGTTGAATGCTTCAGTCTGGACATGTGCTGTTTAAAGAAGTGAAAGTAGTAGCAGTCCCTCAAGGTGATATCTTGTGTAAGGAGCGAGGTGCAGGAGGCAAAAGCTCAGTGCATAAGATCTGCCATGATGATCTTTAATCAGAACATCGTCTCCTGGTTAATGTTGCTCAGCACCCTCAGACAACTGTCAAGCACTCAGACAACTGTCAAGTGTCTTTCAAATACATCTGAATAGATTTGATCATTATCAAAGAAGATGCTTATAACTGTTAAGACTGTGACTCTAAGTGGTGGACAGAATTCAGGAAAAAAAACATAGCAAGGTTTCAACAGAGCAGTGCCATCTCAATGGCTGCATGTTGGACCTGGCATATATAATATTTAGGTATATTAAACTTGATCTGCATTTTGTCTTTGTATTTTGAAGGTGCAGTGTATCAAGTTACCTGGTTTGACAGGAGACTTTAAAAAGAATTATTATGGATAACTGTGATTCTGTCTTTAATCTGCTTTCTCATGTTCTTACTACTGTATAGAGTACAATAAATCTTTAATTTTTGCATGGTGCAGGTTTGGAGAGGTTTATATTGCCTTCTACTCCCAAGGTTTAGCTTTTCTACTGCAGTCTGAAATTCTGTATCCTAGCTCTTGCTGGTAAGCGTACTAAAGAATAGGATTATAGGTCTCTTGCCATGTTGTGTGCAGAGCAGTTCAGATTTCTAAGGGCACTTTGAAGCTCAAAACAAGGCCTTAGCTCTATTTTTTTTCCCCCATTTTTTGAACCTGATACTTACTGTGATTCTCTTACTGGGTCTCTCTTTGAGCCCCGAAAAGATATGCTCAGGAGTTTGTTACAGTTTGCTTCAGCCCCAGGGAGGAGCTTAATGCATTCTTTCATGGTCTTCACCTTCCAACATGGAAACAGAAAGCCGATTTGGTCCTTCATCACTTCTTTGTGATCCCTTCGTCTGCTTGCTGGCTCAAAAGGTTGTGCTTCCTTCTCTCTGCCAGTTGCCTGGGATCAAGCAAGAGATGAAAGATGAGGAGGGCATTCAGACTTGAATCAAATATTACCTCAAGACCAGAAGAATGACTATCTTTGCATCCGGTATGTGGACTTCAAGGAGGTTTCCTCTCCTATAAGCAGATGAGTATAATGTACTCTTTTTTAAATTGAAGCAACATCAACTTTGGCTTTTATCATAGCAGTACCTCAAGATTCTTTGAAGAGATCTTTAGATATTAGGGAAGGATATCTTTTCTTTCTGTTTTGTTTTCTTTTTTCACTCCCCCCTCCCCCAACCTAGTTATCAAGATGTCCTCCCCTTTCAATGAAGAATTAGATTCATAGGCTATTGGTAGGAGTGAGTGCATGGAAGAAGTTGAGGGAGGTCTATAAATGAATTTTATGTTTATTTTGAAAGAGGTCTGTGAATGCTGTAGGTGTTTTAGGTGTTCCAGTGACCTTGGCCTGTGTGTATGATTCTTGCTTTATTTTTGTTCACATTTTCCATGTTGAAAATGCCAGCAGTTTGAGAGAAACTTGGTATAGAAGAGGTGCTCTGATCAGTAAAAGTGTGGCATAACTGCCAGTTCTAGTAATGCCTCACTGATTCTTTTACTCATGTTTGGACCTTGTTTGGGAAATGTATATCCAGTCAACTTTAAGTCATCTGTTGTAGTTTATCTGAATTGTACGTGGAGAGATTTGCAGAGGCGAAAGGATTTTTGAACTGGTTACAATCAGGTTCATTAGGCTGCACTCAAACTGGTGTTCAGACAGCCATCTCCTAAATCTAACTTGCATTCCAAAGCAGTTCATCTGGTTTTGTGCAGTTCATGCTTAAGGTGATAAACATAAAAGGTTCTGCATGGAATCAGGCTGCTTCAGCATGGCAGATGCTGAGACACAGCTAATGAGCACAGCCAGACCCTGCTCAATTCCTGCAGTGATTCCTGCAGTGCTCCTCTGAAATCCATGTGCTGTGCTTTACCATTCCTCCTGTCCACCGCAGGCACTTAAGTCGGGCACTGTGTTTTATCTGTCCCCTAACATAGAGCATTGGGAAGCTCTTTGCTTACGTCTTTGCAGGGATGAGTGGATCCAGCTGAGCTGGAGTTTAGCCATGATCTGTATCTGTATCATCCCCCCTTACTTGTTTTTTTCCCTTCTGTCTATCTTCTGTGGGGGAGCTTCCAGTTGCAACTACAGGCTATTTTGCTCTAAGCTTTTGGCAATTCATTTAAGTGTTTTTAGGTTTAATCCTGATGGTATTTTCTTGTTATTTTGCTGATTAGGAAAGAAGAAACCAATTCTTGTGTCTGTGTTCTTAGCAATTTGGAGGCCAAAGAAGACTCTTAAAAATCATTCAGAAAAGAAGAAACAAGGAATTTATTAACTCACTGAATCTTGCAAGTATTCAGTTGATGCTTATTGGTCAGGCAGTGTGATAGTCCTGTTGTTGAGACAGATTGACAACAGTTTCCATTGTTTTTACCTCTGCACCAGTGTCCACACAGTGTTGAAAAGTTATATCAGTAATTCAGGTGAATTAGTGATAATATTCTATGAGTTTCAAACATGATTGCACGAACTTGTTGGTAGGGCAGACTGAGAGCTAGAAAGCGCTGTTTGGCAGAGGATAACAAGTGAGTGCTGCAGTCCCAGAGGTTGGTTCTGGCACAACAGGTCTACATGAACTGCGTTACATGTTCCTCAGAAATCCTGCTCTCTAACCAATTCCTTGCTATCTGTTGATTTCTCTTTTTGTTTCCACACTTCCTTGATTTCTAGTGTGCAGTGACTTCATTGCCCTGGTCCAAAATCATAGCAAAGGCATGAGGAACTTAATTTGATTCTTATTTTTTTCATGCAGCAATCTGATAATGATTTTTTTCTTTCTTAACAAGATCAGCATTTGATCAAATCTGGAAAGTCGACACAGGCTGTATTTCTCCTTCTGCATTAATTGTGGTATTTGTTATCACTTCAAGCTTTCTATTTAATCAGGGTAGAAGAGGCTGAGGTATTAAAAACAAGTGTAGAATGAGGTTTTAATGTTTGAGAATAGATCATACTGCATGCAAAATACTATTTCTGATTAGGAAAAACTGATTGTTTAAGGGTCTGCAAGACCCACAACTCTCAGTAGATATTGATACTGAAAATATTTTTGGGTTGAAAGGAAAGCTCAAACTACTGTATAATGTACAGTATATGATGTGGTATTTTTATGATGTTCTTTACCATTTAGCAATTTTATGCTTTGGATATGAACACAGATGTTAGCAATGAAGTCTCCTTTAAACTGGTCCTTTTCTAGGTGTTTTCTGAGATCCATGCATCTGTCTTTTTCTGTTTATAAAATTTACATTATTAGTCTGTAATGTGGGTAGCATATATTTTGGTACAAAAAACCCAGCATATTTTATAGTTGTAGTTTGATTTCTATTGTAACAATGCATATTTATACAGCATTGAAATAGGTATTCCTAAGACTGCCTAAGAAATTCTTGCCTTGCAAAAGCATCTTCTCGTGGGCATGCAGAACTCTGATGACATGAGGGCTTTACTCTTTTAATATCTATCAGTGCAGCACTAATTGTAGCAGATACAGTCTCCACAGCATTACTGTTTATTGATACTACTGTCAGCATACTGATGTTGAATTTTAAGTCTGTAACTAGGTCTTCCCTTTAAAGCAGAAAAATCCTTTTTTTTCCTCTGGTGCCAAATTTTTCAACCTAGGTAGGGAATTGTCTTCAAGCAGAAGTGTAGCCATATCCCCTGAGATTGTGGCAAACCTGAAGGCCTAGTTTTCTCATGTAGCTGAAGACTGCATAAACTGGCACCACTACCAAAAGTGATAGTTCCATCTAGTCCTTGTGTTCAAGTAAGACTTGTGTTAGTTGATGGGTTTGTGGGATTACAGTGAACCAGATGAGGAACATGGATTTTTTTTTATTTTTTTTTTTCCCCTTAGCAAATTTTACCAAGATCAGAACTTTCCTCCTTGTGCTTATTGGGAAGAGCAGCTCTGGTGTGGACCTGTTTCAGCCACTACAGAGCAGCATCCTCAGAGGGATGTGCATTTGTCATATGTTACAGCAAATAACTTCTGCGTCTTCGTGCATGAGAATTCATTGGCAGACACATGTACAGTGTCCCTCAAGTATCAACTTTGGATAGTATTTCACATGCATTGTGTTAAATACAATTTTGCAATAATCCAAGTTCACCTTAACATAATACTGGCTTTGACAAAAACAAAAAAGGTGTTATCTCTTCTCTTTTGCCTCTTCTTTTGTGGCACCTTTAATCATCTTTGTTTCCCTACCTGTACTTTCTTCCTTTTTCCAAGGAATATTTCCTTCAGAAATATAAACTTTTCAGCTGTTAAGGTGTTACTTCTTCAAAGTGCATTTTGCTTAAAATTGTCACTTTAATGTCAATTTAAAAATTACAAATTTGCAAACAGATTTGCAATCAGATTTGCAGATTTGGAGAGGTTGAGTCTTCATAAAGAAGCCTGAGTGAATGGGATCAAAGCCAGTTACTTCACAGTGAAGTTTAGCAACTGTTAAGATTTTTGAAGTTTCTCCTTTTTTATTCTTTTTGCTTTTCATTTGGGATAACAGATAAGAATAATTACTCTGCATATCTAAGCAGCAAGTAAATGCTATTAATTACTTTCTTCTACATATATTTTTGTGAAAAATGAGTGTGGTGGCAAAGACAGGAAGAACTGAAGGAAGTTTATTAGAGCATAATTCAAGTTCTGTACTGAAGTGCACTGATCATAGTAGGATGAACACTGGCAGCACTATCTCTGTATAGACGGGTAGAGGCATATTGCATTTCTCTATATCTTAACTGCTGCACTTCATTGGGGCCCCAGCCCTGTCTGAAACAGGGACTCTAGGGACATGGCTGTGTTAAAATCTGGAACATCTCTTTCAGATGAGAAACTTGATTTCGGGTGACAGAGCATCCTTTGGTTTGTAGTGTGATACGTACAATTTCAAAACCCGTTCTTCTTTCTTGTAAGTGCAGGTCAAGCTTCTGTCTTATGTGCTATCACAGTACTTTCTCTTGAGCTTCATGTTCTGTTTACACTTCCTTTACACTGAAAGCACAAGCTGAAATATTTCTGTGGTTTAAGAAAGGCTGTGCCTTGTTTTGTGGTTGCCCAGCAGTAATCATGTACTTAGTGCTGTTACCTGCGGGAGTGAGCACCAAAGCCATTAGGTATTGTGAGCTGCTGAGGATAAAAACAGGCCTTCAAGGAAACATCCTTTCTACCCTTAAGCTGCATCTAATGTTGCTTCTGCCTTTCTGCTGGGGTATGTGGCAGTGCTGCATCTTCCTTGAACCCTGCTCTCAGATCACTGGTCGTGATGCAGAATAAGGGCTACTTTCTTGGACTTGTGTCTTCAGTACTTGGTGTAGGGGTTTGTCTATTGAATGATCCTAGAAGAAGAGAATTATTGCTCTAAGGGGTTCTGTAGAATCATAATGCCACAGACAAATGACTTTTTTCATCCCATCATGTCCTTAAATTCCCTTCAAAGTCATGTGTGTCCAGAATGTGATAAATTAAGAGAGTTGACATCTGTGGATTTAAGTTTGTTTCTATCAATATTTGCTATGTTTGTGCATGTGCATATATATATTTTTCTTTTTTTATTTGCAGACAGAGTTATCAATAAGTATTTTGTTCTGTTTCTGTAGATTGAAAGTAGCTTTAATCTGGCACTGGTGGATGGTGACAAAAATATTTTAGTTTTATTGACTTTGCTGTTCAATACAAAATTTATACTGTTACTGCTTGTCTTCCACCTCTTGGATCAGGGAAATTGTAGAATACAATTCCTTATATTTTTTTAGTGATTTTAAAAGAATGTTATTCATTTGTATCATAATATACTAGATGTAGCATTAATAGTTTAACCACAAGGGCTTTATTGCTTATAATGTGCTGTAATATTTACATGTTGCTTTATCTCTTGCAGATCTAGAAATGGCGATTGCATACTGGAATTTAGTCTTGTCAGGAAGGTTTAAATTTTTAGATCTTTGGAATAAATTTTTGTTGGTAAGTATGTACTTTATTCCTTACTTCCTGCCTTATTCCCCAGTCGTCTGGCTTTTGTTGGCTGTGTGCTTCCAGTAAGAAAAAGATAGGCTATCTCTATACTTCCTTCAAACTTCTTCCTTTTTGAAAACTGATACAAAATAGTCTCAATCAAGCCAAATTAAGTCTTCCCTTTATGATTTTCCTAATTGAGAAAAATGCAAAAAGATGCAGCAAAGTGATAGAGTGTTCTGCTTGCTTAGTCCTGTATCCTCCTACTTAGGATAAGTTCCTGCATGAAAGGAAGCCATGATTGTAGATGGAACGGGTGCTGCTGATTCTCAAGACAGCTGTGATTATCAACCACGTATTTTACCATGCCCTGCCTTTTGTAGTACTAATGCATAAACTCGGTCTTTTAAAATCAGTCATACCAGAATTTAATGTTAGAGACTTTCCACCACCAGCAAAATTTCTTGCCTGAGTAATAACTTTGATTAATTTTTTAGCTGATAGTTGTGAACTGATCTTGACAGTTTTCTTATTACTAGTGCAGTTTTGTGGGTAGTGGAGTAAAGATGCATAAATTAAACCCTAGAAATTAAAAAAGATTCTTGTAAAAGATCTGATTCATTTATCCATGTTTCTACATTTGCGTGTCTATATCATTACAAAAATCCAAAGTTACATAATATATAACTTATCTTGATTTTCTTTTTACTTGAAGTTTAGGAGCAATAAGAAGTCTCTCTGCATTTTGTCCCCCAGTGCTTAATAGGGAAGGTGTACACTTTTTGAAATATTTTTCTGAAGTTTTTTTCAAAATTTTTAGGCAGTATATTTATTTGAATCACTGAATAATGTACCATTTTCATCAAGAGGACTTATGAAAACATTTCATGTTCTAACTGCCTTAATGTACTTTAAGACTTTAAGACCAAATTCAGATCTATAGATGCAACTGAAGAAAAATCTGCAAGTTATGACCTGGTATTAAAGTGTGTTACTTCAGAAGAGATATTTAACCTGAATGTTTAGTTCAGAAGAAATATTTAAATTAAAATATTTCAACCTAAGAAAGAAGCAAGTTGGAACTCTTTCAGATGGGGTTTTGGTTTTTTTTAGGTTATTGGTTTTTTAAGATAAAGAAGAAAGGTTTTAAAAAAGTGGATTTTTATATATGTCAATATAAAATACTGCTGTGGAATTTGGAGGTAGTTTGGACTGAACAGTACTGTTTTTCCTCCGTACAGGAACATCATAAAAGATCGATTCCAAAAGATACTTGGAATCTTCTGTTAGACTTCGGAAATATGATTGCAGATGATATGTCCAACTATGATGAGGAAGGTAAGCAGTACCTGAATATCTTCAAAAGTTGGTACAGCAGAATTAAAATATCACTATAAATTAACAGGAGAACATGTTGTTACCTCGTGTCCTAATTTGCTTACCCTTAAAGTTTCAGCCACAAATACAGTGTCATACATATTGCCAAAATAGTAGTGAAGAGAAGGTTAACTGGTTTGCTGTTATTTGAAAACAGAAGTAAAAAAACAGTCATACCATGATAAAGCACATTATTTGAATATGTTATGCTACAGACCTCTCAGTGAAACAATGTTTTTTACATAACTTTTGCCAGCTTAAATGCAGTTTACTCTCTGTTACTAATTCTGGTTTGGAAAGTGTGCAGAAATTACTCCTAAGATACAAATGGCTATAATTAAGAATGCCATGGTTTTGCTATCAACTAATGTTTATATTTGTAGTTTGGAGTTTTATGCTTTAAATACATTTTGCTTGTCTTGAGAACTGTTGCTGCAAGAAGAGATTCAAATGTGGAATTTATTAGTTAGGTACTTTTTTTCAAGTATTTTATCATGTTGTGCGTGTTAAAGCTAGACTAGAGGCCAGAAATGTCAAGATGAGCTTCTAATCCTTTGCATTTATAGACTACACCAGTTTGTTGCTGATAATGGTAGGCTAATTTCTCAATTGCTTGGCTTCTCTGTAGGAGCGTGGCCTGTTCTAATAGATGATTTTGTGGAATATGCACGACCAGTAGTCACAGGAGGAAAACATAAAACTTCCTAACCCCAGATGTGTCGATGCGGACTAAATGAACTGCACTGGGTAATGAAGATTTGTTAGCTGATAACTGTGCACACTGGTGCTGGTTTCAGTGGTCGTGATGGACGTTCTGCAGACAAAACTGAAATTCTTCCTTTCTGCCTAAAGAAAATTATTACTGACGTGTGGACACTTCAAGAACAAACTCAGAAGACAGTCCAGGCTATTCGTAGGCTACTGGCTTCAATTATTGTACTGGTTGTATCATATAGGATGTAGATTCTGCATGATTTTATACTTTGGAGAAGTTTAACTAGAGGCCATTTTATTAAAGTTTTGACAGCACAGCATGCCATTCAGTTCATAATCCAAAGTGAACACCAGCAGTTACATAAATAAAAATGTATTATATTGTACTTATATTAAAAGCAGTATTTGTGGTATATAAATTAAATCCCTAAATAAAACTTATGCAGTATGTTGTATTTTTATAAAAGTTAGTTCTGAGGATCTGTCCTACTATAGAATTGTAAAAAAAAAACCCAAACCAACAAACTTAAGCTTTTTTTGTTTTTAACTTGTTGCCAAAATTTTAAATTTGTATTTTCACATCCTAGATGTATACAGTGATTACATCCAGCCTTTTGCTTTCTCCCAATGAATTTGACTTCCTCATTATTCTTCATGAAGTGCTTGGACATGTAACAATACCATTGCTGAGGACAGGCTGCTGCTCTATGGGGTGTTGCAACTTCAGCTTTTTTTAGTAACCATTTTTAAGCAGACATTAAACAACCAAAGATGCTTTTTTAATTCATGTTTGATTATCATAATTCATTTAGTCTCCAATTATGTGTTTTATTTATTTTTAATAAGGTACTGGTGGAACATGGATTTTATTTGTAGCTTGAAACATATCATAAATTCTAGCTAAATGCAACATAGTTTTAAATTCATCTCCTGGCACTTCTCACAGAAAATAGTTGTGAATAAGCCCAAACTAGACTTAACTAGTTGGCTTCCAAGTTGGAGAAACAGCTAAGGGTAAGGAGACTTTTTACTAATGATTATAAATATTCATGCCTGTGGATGTGTTGTACATTCAATTGTATTTATGTAAGGGGAGAAAAAAACAAATTAATGCAGTTTCAGTGATCTCAAGGCTGGTGAAATTGGACCAGTTTTCACCAAATCTGAATTTGTTCAGTCACTTGTTTCTCCCCTTTTGCCAGCCACTGATTATGAAGTGCACAGAGGTGTCAGTCTTCTGTTTCTCATCAGTGTCTTCTGATGTCTAAGCACAAAAAAGTTTTACCAGAAACTATTCAGCATGTCTTCGCACAGGGCTCTTGCAAATGCTACCTCATCAAAATGAGTTTGTCATAGCCACTGTAAAAGTTTGTTAAAATGAAGAGTTGCTAAAGAGTATGTACAGCTATGATCAATATATTTTCTGTATTTAAGGCTGAATAGAGGCAAGAATTTTGGAGAATATAGTGCATTAAGTTATATAAATTATATCTGTTTGGATTGTTGAAGTGCTGCATGACAGCATACTATTTTATTTTGTAGTTGCTGGGGTATAAAAGCTTACAATATTCTCCTAAACTCTAATATTTAGAGTTTCATACAAGCAGTCAGCTTTCATTACGTCAACACAACCTGCAAGGACAAGTGTACGTGCTGCATACAGAGATTGCCTTCATTCTTCCACTGGATAGAATTTCAGTTGTGCATGATGTTTAAAAAGCAAGACGAGGGGAAATTTGAACAAATTAGCAAGTTTTCTCTTAGCAAGAGCCTAGCAAGCAAGTTAGAAACGCGCTGTGAGTGATTTGTTAACAAATATTTGTCTGTTTTTGTGAGTGTCAGCCCTGGCCGAACAGCCGCCAGGTGTCAGCGTCTGAGCCCGCTGCTGCCTCGCACTCCAGCGTAGAGATAACCACTGAGGTTATGCCAAATTACTGCTTTCTGACTGCAGCTTTTTAGAAGGGCATTTGTGTACATAACTCCGGGTGTTCTACAGAAGTCAACAGAGAGCCATAAGTAGTGTTATGCTCTTTTTACTGCGTTTGATTTACCTATGCCTCTTCCCCAAAACAAGCCATTTCTGTATCTGTCCTGCAGGCTTTGCAGAATGTGTAACATCTTATAGCATCAAGTGCATTTACCTAGCCAGAAGCAGTGGAATGCTTGTTACTCACACAATTGCCACTTAAAATATATAGATATAATATAACTGACCAGAAGTAGCTTAATCTCTTGGTATGTGATGTAACTGAAGTTTCATAGCACTACAGCTTGTGAAACATTTGCTCATGATGAGAGCTCCATCAAATCATTCTGCTGAACCTTCTACCTTTTAAAATAAATAGAGCATAAAAAAAGTATGTGGGTTGAGGGTTTTTTTCCTTGTTAATCTGAGCAAGAAGAAAGGTGCTTAGCCTAGGATTCAGTGTGTATATATATACACACACACACATATATGTATATGCGTGTTTATATATATGTACACACACATTTACTCTTAAACCTCATTCTTGTGGGGATCCTTCATGGGTGACACCTTCCCGCAGAGGAAGACTGGGCAGAATACTCCAAAGATAGTTGTTTCTTGTTAGCCAGCTTTTGAGGTTTGCTACGCTTTTCCTTTTTCTTTTGTTCTTCCTCGTCTTCTACCCATTTTAAACCACATTTGCTTTTTACACTCCCATACATAATAGCATGGAGTAACACCTTCACACTTGAACAATCATAAAAAATGCAAATAAACTGCTTTCACCTTACAAGTTTCTTACCTATTTTAATAATTTGCTGCTGTCCACAGTTCCACTTTACAGGGTACTCTGACTTCCATTTTAAGTAAGCTGATACAGTGGTAACACCTAGGCTGCTCAATTTATAATCCTAAATGGTACAGATGTCTTCAAGTTGTTCAGTGCATACAGTATTACTTCACAGATAACGCTGTATGTATTTTTAAATTTGGTGCCAAGTTGTTTGGTTTGAAACTGAGCCAGAGGATTTGTCCAATTCTAAATTTAAATGTAATTTATCATGTGTGTCATGCCAAGGAGAGCAAACCTGCAGGCATCTGCTCATTGAATGTACCTGGGAGATTTGCTGCTGAGTAAGCTGTACATGTGTATATTTTGTGGCAATGGAAAAAGGAATAAATGGACTATCAAAGGATTGAAGTCAGTCATGTGAGATGTCTGTATGGTTTTGTCAGCTTTCTGCTTTGGAAGTCTTGGTCTGGTGGGAGTTTTTTTTGTTGTTGTTTTCTAGTTCATTTATTACATTCTTGGGTTATTAGTCCATCCGCCAGAAGAGGGTAAGGATGTAACTCAGTAATTTTTAAATGGCCTTAATAAATGTTTGGCTTGGTCATCTCTGTCACCGTTAAGCTTTTAAGAAGCTTGGCATGTTTAGCTGCAGTACTGTACTCACTGCATGCGTCTGCTGGTCACCAAACTCTCCACAATTTGTGTCATTGCTTTGTACTGGCAATGAGAGGTGTAACTTGCAGGAGAGTGTCGCTCAGTCCTGGCTCTGAGCTCTGTAGGGGAAGCAGCATGCTCAGAAATCTGTGCAAAGACCTTCAGAGATGTGCATTCAACTATCGTTAATTCTCTTCTGAAAGTTTAAGTCAAAATAAATCAGTTCTCCTCTGTCTTCACCCAGCTGCCATCCCTCTCCAGTGCTTTCACCAGCCACAGGCTGCTTTGGTGTTGCACAAGTCTTGTCTTCCTTTTGCTGTGACAGTGAAACTGCAGCTGCTGCTATTTGAACTATGGCAAGCTTATTTTCTTTCAAGTGTCAGCACCAGTAACTTCCCTCAGCTGATGCCAACCAGCATCTCGCTCACCAAAGGGCACAGCACTTCTGAAAAAGTGTAATGTTTTTACAACCGTGAACCTGTTCAGCAAAACATGTTTTCTGATCTTTTCATTATCTGCAGTGTGCTGGGTAGACCTAGGTGACACACCTCTATAATTAACTTTTTTGTTCTAAACTGTTGACAGAGGGATCTGCAGCTGCCTGTACAACCACATGCAGAAAATACTGTATTTCAGACAAGTGGGTGCAATGTTCACCTCTTAATGAGAAGGGCTGGGGAAGTTCAGGGGCATTCACATTTTGGTTGAGTACTGGGATACTTCCTCTTGTTGGTGCATATACTTGACCAATTCCCATGGGGGGGTGGGTTTTGTGCCTCCTTTTCCTAGAAGTGAACTACTCTTGTTCAGGAAGCCCTATAGGTTTCATGTCACGACCTCAGCTTTCTGTCAAGACAGTAAAGAAGAAGTCCATCCTTGTGTTGTTAAAGGATTCTTTTTCCTTCAAGGCAGTGGTGTAAAGCTGTATGGAAATAATTCATCTCCATTGTTAATGAATTGAGTAAAACCAGTTTATTTTCCTTCCTGGATCTCAATTAATGTGTTTTAAAGGAATGATCCTGATGCTCGAGTAAAATCCTTCACTTCAAGAGTTGTAAAAATGCAACTCTGACAGAAGTTGGGCATGCATTTGGTATCAACCCTACTTTTCCAGGCTATGGCTCTTTGTCCTTTGGATGGATGAACTTGGAATCAAGAGCATTTCTCTGCTGAGTGTCTTTGAATGGCGAGGGATCACTCACTCGTGGGGGGAAGCATTTGGGGTGTAGTCCTCTTCTAACTTAAAAAGTGCTTGAGTGGACACCGTGTCAGCCCAGCTCCGTTTGCCAGTTCCTTGGTTCGGAGCAGAGCTCAGCGCCTGTAGCGTGCACAGGCTCTGTCCTGGGCCTGGAGACCATCCATGCACATCCCTCTGCTGCAGGAGCAGGAGCAGCCACGTTTGCCAAAGGCTGCTTTCATGTTCTTACCTTGGGTTTCAAATGCAGCTGATCTGAAACAACAGTGTGGCCACCAGCACAGACAAGCCTTTTCTGCCCTGCCTTCCCATTCCTTTTTTATATGGATTCTCCCCATCTGAAAGCAGTCATATGTACACTAATGAAAAGACACCAAAGCTGCATTTTTATGTGATTTACCAAATAGTTTTGGAGCTCTGCTCAGGGTTTTTTTTCCTATTGTGAGTAGTTACCCATCTTAATGGAATCACTGTCTTTTGTCTCTGTTTAAGACATGCAGGTATGATATTTCACAAATAATTGTCTGCTTTGTGGGGAGTTATCAGTTTGTCTAGCCTACCTCTGCCCAGAAGGCTCACAGTAGCTGGAAGTACCACATGGAAAGGATATCATGTGTAATTAACAAATTAAATAAAAATGTCTTTGCTGCATGTTCTGTTTTACAGACCTGAAAAATAGAACTTCTCTGAAATTTTCTCTGGGTTTTTATTATAGCCTTATTCCTAATTTGGGCTGTGTTCCAAGCAGCCGAGTGTGTTGCAACAGAGTGAAGTCCACGGGAGGCAAAAGGGCAGTGCAACTGCCAGCCACATTCAGAAGAAAAAGATAAATGGAAAACTAAGAATAGCTTTGCCCATTTTCAGGGAGGAACCTTCCATCTGATGAGGCCCTTACTAGCTCACCACAGTGCCTCAGCAGGTGATTCCTCCTGTCCTTGCCTTGCAAGTTCAAATTCCCACGTGCCTCCAAACCGTGATGCTATGCAGGAATAGAGAACAGGTGTGTGCCACAGAGGGGTGGATGGACCTGTAACAGAGATGTTAACGTCATTGCTTCTGCCTGGTGTGTTCTGTAAGCTGTCTGGGCCTTGGTTTTCCATTTTTAGTGTTTGCTTTCAGACACGTGGAACGTGAGGTAACACACAGTGCAGGGGTGACTCTAAGATTACCTCTATGTTACATAAATGCCCTGGTTGTGGGACATGATGCTTGTTCCCCCTGCCCCATGCAGGGCAGCGGGGCTGGCATCCACCACTTGTGGCAAGCCAGCCTAGAGCAGGCTGGCTGTGCCCCACTGATACTTGTCCCTGCGTATGCTCTGGTCCCTAAGGCGTAACTCTCCTTCTTTTTTTTTTTTTCCAGTGTAGAGCTGTTGCTCTAAAAAATGCACTCTCAGTGTACTTTTCAGCACTTCCATTAACCAATCCCAATTTTTAAAACAAGAGTGCACTAAACAGAGACTACTTTCACCATTTGGGCACTTTATTTCTTCTAATGTAGAACAAGCATGGCAATGCTTCTCTGTGTCCTGAAACTCCATTAAGTACAGAGATATTTCTACACAGGTCAGTAACTCAGACCATGATTAACTTATTGCTTATTAACCTGTTGCTTTGGGTGCTAGGATGGTGCATCCTTTACACTGCTGGCCTTTTCCATCTGGATAGCAATCAGTATTGCTCTCTGAAAAAGATCCACAAAAACAAAGACCTTTCCCCTGGTATCCGTTATCAAAATTACAGTCAAGTCAGTCAGAGCTTTCTGTTTATCTACCTATGTTTATATTTACATTTCTATTTCTATCTGTAAAGTAGTAGTAGTTTGTGAGTCTTTAGGATTTTATTAGACTGACAGGATGCCATTTCAATACATCTTTCAAAATAGTTTCCTTCCAGAGTCCAAGTGTGGACTGACCTCATCTTCAGGAAAAAGTCACTCTTTGCCAGGGAGTAAGAGGCATGGAATTGAAGTTGGTGTTTTGCTCAGTGTTTATCTAGGGGTGCAGGGAATTAGCAGAACATTCTTGTACTAGGTGGAACAGAACAAGAACGCTGTTAACAAAGTATCTCCATAGCGTGTAATAAGAAATGGGAGAGGTCATCTGCATTTGACTAGATTTCTTACTGCTTAATTCCTCCTTCTAGTGTGTACAGAGCCTGGAAAACTGCTTTTATAATAGCCTTTACTTCTGACTGGTGCCTGAGAGGGAGGCTGACTTCAGAAATGGGCAGAAGAAAAAATATTAATTTACAACTTGTTGAATAAATGAGCACCCCTGTGGAGACATCTGTTTTTCTGGGTGTAGAGTTACTTTGGCTGGGTAGGGCTAAGGATCTCCTGGCTTGCTTTAAGCTGGGTTGCAGAAACGAGGCTTTTGCAGGTCTGCTCTTACAGTTTCATTGAACAAAGCCCCTGCAAAATCCCTGGGTTATGAAATATTTCCTCTCTGTTGGGTCCCAGACAAGAGATGGCATCTGCAGAGCCAGAAAAGGAAGTCGTTGCCTTATAGAGAGAGCTCTTGGTGTGACACAATGGCTGATATAAAGTGTCGGTGGAGCTGAGTTGAAGGCAAAGGAACAAAGGAAGATCAAGATTCGGTGTCTGCCTCGGGCAAAAGGAAAGTGGAAAGTGTCTTGGGAATGGATAAATTTAAGGCTGCGCTTGTTCTGGCTGGGGTAGGGGATGCTCTCGGTTATCGCAATTTCTCCCGAGAAAACAATGCCTTAGGTGCAAAAATCCAACAGGAGCTGAAGGAAATTGGAGGGCTTGAGAACCTGGTGCTCTCTCCCAACAAGTGGCCAGTAAGTGACAACACGCTCATGCACATGGCTACAGCTGAGGCTGTCATCACAGGTAGGTACGGCGGGAATAGCGAACGCAGTCTGCAGAGGAGCAGAACTGTCGGGCTGCTGCATTTCTTAGAATAAGCCTGATTGCTGGGGAAGTCATGAGAAAGCGTGTCAGAAATGCTGCTTGTGTGAATGATAACGTGCATTAGTTTGGCTGCTCCAAACCATCTCACAGGCTGGGAGAGGGTCTTGATTTCTGGAGCGTGGAAGGGCTCTTCCTGTATTTTCCCTAGAGATATACAGTTGGTTAAATCTTAAAGACTAAAATAACACGTCCAGTGTAACAAAAATAATTGCCAAGTAGATTATCTGTATGCTGGAATACATCAGGGAATAATATAGCCACTAGAGATTCTTCTGTAAAAGATAAGAACTCTTCTGGGTGCATTTTTTACATGTTTGTGTCCAGAACTATAGGCTGGAGTAGAGTTACCTTAGTACCTCTTTCAGGCTAAAAGCGCTAGTGCTGTCTCCTCTTTGCTGCCCCTCACACAAAGGGTTGCATCTGCAAAGCCAGAAAAAAAACCTCTTTGTTTTATAAGGAGAGCTCCATGTCTTTAGGCCAAAAAGTATCCTAACGTACTGTGTTTATAACAAAATCTGTCAGAATAGTGGAAGTTATTAAGATATGTCTTCTAAAATCACAATTGTTTGATTGAGAACATTTGTTATTTCTTAAGGTGGGGGTAGTCTTTTTAAGATAAGACAGTGTTTGTATCGACACCTTACCCATCAAACTAGAGCTTTCTGAGACTGGCAAGATGATAGAAAGTATGCCAGAAGACAGTGATCTCTCAACAGTATTTTGCCTCTTCAGAATGATTCAATTTTTTTCATCTCTGTAAAAATATTCCTGATTTTTCTTAAAGCTCATAACACTGCATAATGACCAGTAGCAGAAGCTCACAATGTAGCTAAGTATCCTTCACATCAATGAGATTTCCCTTGTGCTAGTGTTTCACTCCTTTATCTGCCTGCTTCCAATCTGCTCTAAATTTAGTATGCAGAGATCAGTTGAAGAGAGTGTAGGACACTTCATACTTGGCTATTAGCTAACCAATGGTTTAAGGGGTAGCTAATACACTAAAGATAAGGGCAAGATGTCAGCCTATCAAGAAAAAAGATGACTAGCATATTTCTGAATATAGGCTATGATTAAATACATATCATATGTTTCTTGCTTATTGAACCCTCTAAAACAATAACTTCTGGGTAATCAAGTCTGTTAGACCAACAGTAAAATAATAATTCTTTTCTTAATTATAGCAGCCTGTAAATTGCTTTAAAGAAAAAAGTTTAAGCTATCATTTCCATTGACTGTGTTTATCCTACACTCCCACTTCTCTGACCTGCATTGCAGGTCAAATGCTGCAGACAAGCATTTTTAAAAGGTGCTTTCATGGCCTGGAGAGGAAACAGCAAGATGGAGTAGGGAATTTTAGTAAGAAATCCTCATTTCACAGCAACATTGGTGAGTGGGATAAAATGAGTCCTTCTCCCTGCTTCCCACAAGGGAAACAAGAACCGCTCCTGCCTGCAGCCATGTCTCCTGACTTGGAGAATGCAAAAAAGCCCCTTGGCTTGCTCTTAGCCCAGCCTAGGTGCCAAATCACCCACGTCAACAGAGTGAAGCTGAAGGAGGTGAAGAACATCTGTGAGGCTGAAGGCATCTGCCACCTGCCCTGAGGACCCACCCTTACTGCTGTGGAAACAGATTTTAAAGAATATATTGGGTGACTGGAACACTACCAGCCCCCCAAAAAAGGAAAAAAAAAAAGGAGGGGAAGTAAGCAATAAAAATATCTCTGTCGTTCACTGCCCTGTTCCCTGCACATCCTGTTTGCCTGGCTGGCTGCCTGCTGGCCGCAGCATTCCCCGGCTGCTCACCTGCGGGCAATTGCGGGATACTTGTGGGCTGGGACAAACATGCCCACGGCTTAAAGCCATGCAGTCCCATTGTCATTTTCGGGGCACTGCCCTCGGGGGAGCTCCCAGCCTGAGGCAGCAGCCAAGCATAAGGTGCAGGCTTGTGTTAAAGACAAAGGCAGTTCTCACCTGGGGAGGGGATTTTGGCCAGCACTTCGGCGGCTGCACGGAGAACACCCCAGGAGGGGCATGGCCACAAGCAACCGGGGTTGTGGGCACTGCTGCAGACTGAGCTGGTGCTCCCCAAATCCACCATGTGCCCTGACTGAAAGGTTGAACTGACAATGAAGGACAGACAAAACACCTGCTTCCAGGAGGAATCTGTCTTATAAGGGAGGAACAAGGACAGCGTCTTCAAACCCAGGGACACTATCCCTGTAATGACAAAAGCCTTTTCCTCTCTTACTTACACATGGGTTTAAAAAAATAAGAGTTCATTTCTAAAGAAAGAACCTGTCCTATTGTTGGCTGAGACAGCAATCTGGCTCCTGGCGTGGGAACCATGGTGGGCTTGAATAGCGTGGAGGTGCTGGACCACAGGGACTCTGGCTCTGGGGACAAGGTTTCTGCAGGAACTGCCAGGCAGTAAACCCTGCTCCTGGCTCCCATCTGGATAAACTGTGACACCTGACTCCTAAATCTGGGAAGAACTGGCAGCTTGAAAGTGTCTTGTTTCTTTAGGATTGTATGTGGAATGGCCAGTATAACTGGTAGGATATTATTTTATGTGAAAGAAGATGAATCTTTGTCCTACCCTTCATCTTCTCTTTTGCTTGCCTCCATAAGTGGTACTTCAGAATGTCTCTGGCTTCTGGGGCTCAAAACTTCTCTCAAGTTAAACTGTGGATTTCCAGAATTCACCGTCTCTGACAAAATGAAGATATTTTTAGAACTTCTCCCGCTGTGTCATTCAACCTGTGCAACTAACCAAATATTAAATGGAGTTTCTCTAAGTATGTAGAAAATATATAACTGGATAAATCCCTTTGGTCTCTGTTTCCACTGGTTACCCAGCTGTAATAGATGCCAGTGGAAGGTTTTCCTTGACAAGAGTCAAGGGCAGGACTCTTCAAGACCAACAACAGACAATACCAGCCAAGAGGAGCAGCAATACTGAAGAAACCATATGTGTTTATTGGGGGAAGGTTCCTCCTTAGACAAGACTGTAGGACTTGGTAAAAATAATCTATAAAAAGATATTGTTAGTGAACTTATTACAGAGAGAAATTCATGTGCTGGAAACTGCCTTCAGGCAGTAGGGATTTAATACCCTTACTGATTTTTATAATATTTTTTATAAAAGCTCACTGTTCATGATATTATAAGATATTTGGATCCCTGCATGAAAGACCTACAAATTTTAGACAAAATACATATAACACAGAGATTTAAAAAAGGAGGTTGCTAAGTTGCTTTTGTATCTAGTCATATATACCTCTTAAAGTAATCCTGTGATGTGGTAATAAAAAAAAAAAAGGCTTTAATTTTTAAATTGGATTCACATCTGTAAAGGCAGGGGCTGAGCCAGGCACAGCTGGCTTTACCCAGACCCCATGGCAGCCACCCTGTCACCAGATAGATGAGCATCTCTGTAATGACTTCACACCACTGAGTTTAAATACAAGTCCTCAGCAGCTACTCTGGATTAACAGAATGCTTCATCATTCCAGTGAAGGAATTAAACATGTAAAGAAATGGAGGGAAATATGAGAATTGAGAGTCAAGACCATACTCCCTCCAGCCCACTGTCATGTTGTGTAAAATTGTGTCGACAGTGGCACCAGAAATATGACTTGGTATATTGGAAGTGGAAACAGGAATATTTCTCAAACGCATAGTGAGCTTGCATGTTTTCTGTGGTTTTTTGCTCTTCTGCATTCACACAACAACCTTCTCTTCCCTCCCCTGAGCAGATTACTGGTGTTTAGAAGACCTGTACCGGGAGCTGGTGAAGCGCTACGTGGATGCTGTTGACAAGCTGTCGGGCAGGCGGCCGGACCCTGCCACCATCGAAGGCTGCAGGGAGTTAAAACCAGACAACCACCTTCTTGCTTGGCACACGCCCTTCAATGAAAAGGGTACGGTAGCGCTTTCCTTCTAGAGGCTCTGGCTAGAATAATGCGTGGTCTCTGTGTTTGTGGCTATATGGAAGGTGTTTCCTTTACCCCCCTGACATCAAAGGCCACTACCCCCGAAACATTTCCATGTTTGCCTGAGGATGACAAGAGATCTGCCAAGCATTCCTTCTGTAGGGCACTGTGTCCTCTTGTAAGTGAACCCCTCCCTCTTTAACATCTATTTAAAGAGACTTTGTCCTTGGCTCTGTGCCTCAGGGTCCAGATCTTTGTCCTTGAGTTTAATGGTTATTTTAAGAAATATTTTCTGCCGTTTTTCATTTACGTGTTTGTAGGCTTGGATCTTTCCAGTGATACCAGATCTGAAACAAAATGCCAAGCCCGTAAATTGCTCTAAGCACCAACATATTCACTGGTGGGAAAGCAGAGACCTTTCTCCATTCGGATACCTTGCTAACAACTATGATTGTTTTGTTGATAATCCCTAATATTACTAGCCTGGTTTGCCTACACCTGACCCTCTCTTTCTTTCTCTTTATGATCATTTATGTTTACAATGAATAAAATTCCCACTTCAAGTTAAATAACGCTCATGCAGCTATGTGCATACACATACAGTACAATTAATCTTGAAAGGCTGTAGAGACACCCCATTATCAGAGGAGGGAGACCCAGACAGCCACAAAACAGTGTCAGCTCACACCAGTGTTGGCCGTGTCGGTGTGACACTCAGTCACTGCAGAACACAGTGGCTCAACAGAACTGCGTATTGATGCAATGCCATGGCAAAGACCCGGTGGCACAGTGCCATGGCTATTTCTGGGTCTCTGCAGCCAGTTCTCTCTGATGAAAAAAAGCATCTCTCACTTGTCCCCCGCTCCTCACAACAGCTGCTGGGAGTGAAAACGGTGTATTCGTCCCACCCTGCTATCAGGCAGCCAGATCTGAGGAAGTGCCCCTGTGGCAATTGTCACATGTTTTCTGGCTGACAGTGGATAAAATTTGGTGAAAAGAATTGTGGGAGCTGCTGTTGGCCCCAAGTAGTCCTTAACATTTTTCAACAAGTAGTTGAGTATGGCTGTTCCCTGGTCCAGTGCAGTGTTAGAGCTACCTCTCTTCTTTTGGCCTTCCTTCTTCCCAGCTTTCCACGATGGACTATCTGCTTTGGGGATACTCTGTGCTAGAAGAATCTAAAATTAATTCCTGCCTTGAGATCTGGCAACTAAAAGCCACCTTCTCCATCTGGTCTGAAAAATGAGCATCCTGAACATCTCAAGTAGCCTTTTTTTCACCCTGAGAGCAGAAGAACCAGTGACCTGAATGGAGATGTTCTGTCTGCTACGGGACCCAACACTGCTATGGACCTAATTAACTTTTAATTGAATTTGCACAAAATTCTTCTTGAGGCAAAAACATGCCACAGGCATTGAATGCCTGGGATCAAATGCCTAGCAGACAGATTATGCTTTGGATGGGCTGGAACCAAAAGGCTGATTTGCTGTGGGCATTCTATCTTGCCTTGCTTCCAGCAATAATTCATGTGTCAGCCTTCATGGACTTATCTTAGGTAATTTTGCATCGCTTGTGGATGCTTCTCCGCTCAAATTCTTGTGGGTTTAGTCAGCACACTGAATCCCTAAATCAAACTGCCCAATGTGTCTCTGCCACCTCATGTCATGCTCATTGCCACACTCATTGCAGAGATACCTGGATTATGTTAGAGGCTGGTGAGATTCCTGTGACCATCAGAAAACCTGCCCAAGATTGTCTAACACCTTCCATTTTAAGAGCTTGTTTACAATTTACAACATTGATAAGTGCAAGGCTAAAACTCTCTCCGTTAAGTGTTTGCCTTGCTTTGTCTGTCAGTGTTTGCCTAAAGTTTTGATGCAGATGAGTCTGCTGTTTCTGAGACATGGTAAAAATGTTTTGACCCATAGTCAAAACTTCAAACTGTTTAGAAGAGAATCATTGATGTTGCAGAACTGGAACCAAAATCTGAGTAAGGTGGTACCCCCTGAGCCAGAGATTTGCTTTTGGAGCCACTGCGAAAGGCCAGTCAAATGGTGGGTGAAATAGCTGGGCTCTATTTTTATCATGCATATTTCAGGCCGAGACTACAGCATCCAAGCAGGTCTTTATTTGCAGCTGTGGAAGCAACTTCTGGGCTTCCTAGAAGCACTTGGGAACAGTGCCCTTTTGCTGGTCATATTGGCAGAGGCGCTTAAGGGAAAAGTGTGAGGAAAAATGCAGAAAGCTGAGGGGAAATTTGAAGAGAAAGTTAAGCTTCAGATGCACAGGAGGTAAAGGTTCTGGGCTCGAAGTTTTCATGCAGCTGCAGTCACAAAAAGCACATCCTCTTCAGGACTTAGCAGCCATTACCCTAATATTTGTTATTCTACAGGTGTAAATAAAATCACACTGAGGTATGACATACTAAAAAACCAATAATGTAGTGCATGAAGGAAAATGAAAATAATTGGGAAACATGGATAGGTACAACAAAAATTCACTGTCTCCTCCGGTACAGCAACTACAGACTTCAAATGAAACTAGGAGGTCATGAGCTCAAAGCAAGCAAAAAAAAGGTCTTCACATACCTACATAAGCTGGATAGCTATTTTCCAATGCCAATTTGCAGATAGTACAGTTCATGTTAGTTCAAAAAAGAGCTGGGCAAATTCACCCAGGGGAAATCCTTCATGGGCTTTTAAGCAGAATGATGAATAGCCAGCTGCCTCCTGGATCAGGAAGACAAACAGTCAGCAGCTTAGTACAAAGGGATAGTGTCATTGTACTGCTCTTTTACTCTTTCTTAAGTATCCTCTTCATTGTCAGACATGATAAGTTGGCTTGACCTTTGGTCTGATCACGGAGGAAAGTCCTTATGTTGTTACATGTGTCACCCCTGTTGCTCAGCCTGGTCTCACTGTCCCTTATGTCCTTGGTTCAAATGGTAGATGTGAGACATGGGAGTTAGCAGCTCCCTTGAAGCTCTGTCTGGGTTTAATGTTACTTCATGTGATGGAATTTTTTGTTACCAAGTTTACTTGTCTAATTCTGCAGAAGGTCTTAATGGAACTTCCCAGACTGTAGGAATGCAATGAAGTGGGAAAGAGAAGCTCCTCCAGACCAGCAGTCAGATTACTGTAGTACATCTTCCACTTTGGATATACTGAGAGATGTTATGTAATCAGCAGCTTTGTGTAGTGCAAGATACACTTGCACTTTCCCTCTTGGATATTCCCTCTTGGATAACCAGCATGGATTATGTCCTTTGGAGAAACCAGGTTTGCATAGTGAAGGCTCTCATCTGCTACTCTATGGCAGCAGATGGTTTAATGAGGAGTTTGGTCTTGCAGGCAGGAGGAGATATTTTCTCCCAGTTGAGTGGTGCCCTGGAAGACTGGATTTACTTCGTGACTCTTCCTTGTGGTTTCTGTGTGATCTGTGGGATAGGCAGACAGTTTTATCTGCTCCTGGACAGCTGCTCTCAGGGGAGAAGAAGAACTCTTTTCCTAAGAGGGAAATTCAGATATTGCACCTGGAAATGCCAGTAGGTGGCTTATGTTAGTTTGGCTCAGGCTTCAGTTTGGCTTGAAGTAGACCTCCCTGCCACCCTCACTACCCCACTTGTATCACACTCATAATCTTAGGACATCAGAGCTGGAGCCACTTGGGATGAGACTAAATGGCAAGAGGTGTTCCAAAAGAGCCCCTGGTGCTTTGCTCCCACAGCAGACAGAGCCCAGTGGAGCAGCTGAGGGCCCTTCTGCAGATAAGTGACTGAAAGCTCTGACCCTAACTCCTTGGCATCTGCTGCTTCAATTCACTCTGGCCCCTGAGTTGCTCCTACTATGCCATCATACACACTCATGGACATACAGCCTTTCTCCATGCTGCCTGTCTGGGAAAGACAAGGAGATTGGGCTTCTAATGCAGGTTCACATAGGCTAAAATTAGGTAGCATAAATATGCCCCCTATCTTTCAGGAACCAAACAGAGAAATGCTGATTGCTCTCAGCTATTCCCAAGGTCACTGGGAAGTGTGATTGAGCAAAGACAGTGCTGAAAAATGCCACGTACTTTGAAAAATCGAAGCCTATCCATCTCAGGGTGCAATGAGTTGATGCTTTTTTGGGCATTGGCTCACCAGCTGCAAAGAGGAGATAATCACCTCTCTGGTGCCTTGTGAAGATAAGCTCATTAAAACTTCTCTGGGATCCTGATTTTACTGTGATAAGTACTGCAGAGAAACTCATTAATAAGTTTAACTTCACTCAATTAAGTGTTTAAAAGTTGAACACCTGGGATCATGCACTCAATGCTGAGGATTGAAAGAAATTCTGGATTAGCTATTCAATAAATAAATTCTCTGCTGCACGGAGGCAGATGTTCCCAAGACCAAGCTCGGTAAGTGTAGGCTGTAGCACAACAAGCAGTAATTTGAGGTTGCATGGGAAACTGCAGTTCTGACATTGCCTAACTTTGTAGGATTTGGCTCTGTAGCCTTTAGTTTCTTTTGGACACATTATTTTTGTATGTAGCAGAAACTGGTGAGGCTCTCCAGGATGAAACATGCATTAAAATTGAAAGGTGAACTGTGAGGCTCATTTAAACTGTTTTATTGTGTGCTTACAGCTATAAAATAAGGGGGTGGGGAAAATCTATCTGTTTCTCAAAGTTCTGTTTCTAGTGCAGGCACCTGGAGCAAGCAAAACAGCAGTGACAGCTAAGAATGAGTGAAGATAGGATGAGAGTTTGGATCAAACAAGTGCTGTGAACAAGAGAGCACCCTGCTCTCTGAACCCAGTATGCTCTTCATGGCACTTGATTATATCGGAATATACCTGTAAAACCAGAATGACTATGTAGGAGCAAAATCCCTCGCAAGAAGCTTTCAAAATTTGTGACTCATTTTGCTTGCTAATTTCCCATTCCCTGAGGAGTTCCTTTCCCACACATGAACTGAATTAATGAAGTGTGCTTGTCTCACATTTTATCAACATATTTGTGTGAGATCAGTCTCCTTTTAAATGCTTGGTCTTATCCGTTTACTTCAGGTTCTGGATTTGGAGCTTCCACAAAAGCCATGTGTTTAGGGATGCGATACTGGAAACCAGAAAGGCTGGAGTCACTTATTGAAGTGAGCATTGAATGTGGACGAATGACTCATAACCATCCCACAGGTAATGCCTGCACTCTGACATCCCTAAGGCAGCTTTGCTCTTCTGCAGGGACTAACATAGCTCCTGTGAACTTCCCTGGTTAAACCACTTCTGCTTTGCAGGCTCCAAGGCCTCAGTCTGAACTTTGCTTGGTTAATACATACATGTGTATGTTACTTATATAGGCTTATATATTTGCTTGTATATTATGCAGACAGCATCCTCAGGCATAGTTGTTTTCTCTCCTAAAATCCCAATATCTAAACACAACTTGCCTTGTCCGAAGCATATTTATGTTAGTTGCCCTGATCAAATTTTAGGATTCATGTATATCTAGATGACTCACTGTTACCATGCAAATTTATGGTTCAGGGGATAACAACATTTTTCTCTTGGCAGGTTTTGTCACATCCAATCACTGTAGGTAAAGGTAGTAAGCCAAAAAAACTTAACTCCACATATTTTAGGATACAATCTGAAACATTTTCTAAACAAAACACTAATAAGCAGACTTAATGTTGTTTTTAATATTCTGGTCTGTCATTTTGATAATTTTATGCTATGTAAACACGTATTCATTCTGTCTGTTTTAAACAGCAGTAAATAAAACCATAATGAATGGTGACATGTTCAACACGCTCAGTGCTCTGAAGCAGTCAGAAAAGCCATCAGGATGGCATAAATTTAGGGTAAAAAGTGTTCAAAACAAAGCAGAAAATTAGGCTGGTATGTAAAGTCCGTGGTGCATTAGCAGCCATAAGACTGCTTGCAGTCTATGTGCCTCATGCCATAAAGGGTTTACGAGACCCAGAAAATGGCAGCAAGGACGATCCAAGTTGTCAGACACCTCCCATACAATGAGATATTACATCCAGAAAGAGTTTTCAGCTGGAAAAGAAACAAGTGGCACAGTGGGGTGGCAGGAAGGAGAGGAGTGGAAGTGCCACATGCACCTCACTGCTATCCTGAAAGGTGTCAGTGAAATGCCAGCTGTCATCCTCATAACTCAAAGACTCAGAAAACCCAACCAGTGTGTCAGTCGAGACTGAAACAAGCAGACAAAGGAAATACTTCCCCATGTTATACACAGTGAAGCCTCAGACCTCGCTGCTGCAGACAGCTGCAAAGTCTGCAGATAAGCCTGGGTTCAAAGGAGACCTGGCAAAGAGGCTGTCTTGTCAAAATCAATCAAAACATGTAATTAAAATGGCTCCTAAACTAGCCTAGTTGCTGTGGGGAATGGAGGAGCCAAACCACTTAGGCTGACTCTGTCTTGCAGAGGCAGACACCTTGGCCAGGGTGTGCTTTCTTCCCCAGTGAGGGGCAGCAGGCTGTGTGAGGGCTGCTGTGAGCAGGGGGAGCAGGGCAACAGCAACAGGGGGATGGCAGCCTGGGGAGCGGGCAGGAGGAGACTGTCAGCCTGGAAAAACCTTCAGGGCACACCCCAGCCTCTGCCACCCTCTAACTGAGTTGTCCCACTGCCCCCTGCTAGCCCTTTGATTCACACTGCAAACCCTCTGTTGCCACTCTCATGGTAAATGTGGCACTCAGGGATATTTGTGGTGTCTGGGCTAGATGCTGTCTACCTGAGTGAGACCCTTTGGGCTGACTCTACATGGGGTTTTATTCTTTATGGATTTTTAATTCATATTGGGTTTTTATTCTTTATGAAAACATCTTTTTTTTTTAATTCTTTATGAAAACATCTACTGGACTCTAGTTGGATGTGCCTTGGGCCTGACCCAGTATTGCAGCTCTTGTGGCAGAGGGAATTAGTAATCACCTCATCTGGACTCGTCACCTCCTAAAATAATTTGGTTTTACCTTCAGCAAAACACACAAAGTTCATGATTACCTCTATGCAGGAATGGACTCTTTTGGATCCATGCACCGAGAGAAGCACATGCATCAATTCTTTGCTCACCTGGGATTTATTTAAATGACTGACTTGTTTTCTTAAGCTTCTTTTGCACGCTGCACCAAGTTAGTTTTGTTGCCCTTGACAGAATGCCAAGAGCAAAAGCAAATACAATAAATGGGCCCTACTGTTTTTGGTGTCATGGAAGTGTTGAGTGACCAACAACAGTTATAATATTTGTAATATTTACAATGTTGAAATGCTTGTAACCAAAGTAGAGGACCAGCATGTCTTTCTTGGACAATTTCTTCTTTCCTCTAAGGGGACACAGGTTTGTTCCCTTAGAGTAAATGAGCCAGAAATAGTGTTAGATCTAGCAACCACCAGTCTTGGGCTGGATGATGCTGTAAACAAGCTGATATAGCTTGTAATTTAATCACTTTGTACAAGTCAATTATTTCATGTGACTTCAATTAGAAGATTTTCAGTATCACATTGGTAGATGACGTTTATTTTTGACCCCTACCTCAATTTCTATCACATTACACCACTGAGAAGTTCCTTTCTGTGTAAGCTAAGTCGCAAACCAATGGGCACCACTCATTAGCCAATAATCTTGGCATGCCACAAGTCAGGCTGCAAGCAGGCGGAGATGGGCTGTGTGCATTTGTTAATCTACCTGACAGCCATGAGGCATTCCTCTGGTGATTTTATGAGGAACAACAAGGACAACAGGGATGGTACCAGCATGCACACTGCTAATCCTTGTTATTTGTGAATTCCAGGTTTTCTAGGGTCCCTTTGCACAGCTCTCTTTGTATCATACGCGATACAAGGGAAACCCCTTGTGCAGTGGGGAAGAGAGATGATGAAGGTTGTGCCGATGGCTGAAGAATACTGTAAGAAGACCATTCGTCACATGGCAGGTACCGAGTATGAATCAAGAGTTTATTTTCTTAAACCTATGTTTGGCTGGAAAGGCACTGAAGAAATGTCACTCCGTAGTCTTCCCAGCTTGCTGCTTTCTTCCCTCTTCTCCCTCTACAGGTTGTGCTCCTGCTTTCTCTGCTCAGAGAAGTAAGCTCTTTGCAAGTGATGCCACCTTCTTCTACCACCAGTTAGTCACTTGGTGTATTGGGGGCAAAAATACAAAGCAAAATAGCAATGACCGTGCCCTACTGCAGAGTTTTATTTTTAGGGAATCTTCAGAGATTTCTGGGCAGGGGGGGAGGAAGGAAATTATATTTAGCAGGTTATTAGGCAAAGTAACTGCTGAGATACTAATTATTCAGCTGCCTTCCATCAATTAGTGCAGTTCAACATCTTCCAGAAGAAAAACCACTGACGCTCCTCATCCTGCCAGGAAAATTTCACCTGCAGGTGCCTCCTAACCAAGAGTTAGCTTTTGACCACAAATTCAGATTTGACTTCTGCTTTTCTGAACAAATATTTAAGATACAACCTGTTGTATCCTTGTTTTAAAACAACTGAGTCTCACGCAACTGCTGAACTTGATACTACAATTTTATTATTGCTATGTATGTGATCTCTGGGGCAAAGGTACTTTAGTCCCCTCTTGCCAGGGAGTGATGTGTTTGTAACGGTGAGACCTGCCATGGACAGATGGGTATCATTACACTGAAACATCAAGGAAAGAGATTCAGGGACAGCTGTTGAGAAAGATTGAATTCAATAGAAATCTTTACTCAAGAGCACTCAGAAATTAAAACTTGCCCCTGAAGAAAAGCTGCTGCTTTAAAATCTGAAAGGAGCACCAGGAAGGCTTTCTGAAAGACCCCGCATTTTCGTCTGTGCCTCATTGCACATCAGGATTTTTTTAGCAGAGACCCATGAGGAGCAGGTGCAGGATTAATGTGCTCGAGCGTCTCTCTGAGTGGCTTTGCAGCAGGTCCCTGTCACTCCACCCGAGCAGGACCCCTCGGCGTGGAGGTATGTGTACTAGACTCCTGAGGCATGCCCTCCAGCCAGTGCCTGTATTGTTGAGCTTCATCCTATTTTGGTAGTGGGAAAAGCGTCCTGCATTAAAGTTAAGCTCCTTGGCTGCTGAGATGCGCTGCAAAGAAATCCTGCCAAACCGAGTCCTCCAGTTTTAGAAAATCCTATTTTAGCTATATTATCCCCCATGGATAACAAACAGAGAGTTTGTTATCCATGTCACAGAGAGGTCGACTCTACACCCCTCTCTGATATCCAATTGCGATTACTGCCAGATAGTTCCACGGACCTGAATGTGACCATCATCTCTGCTGGGCTCGAGGGAAGGTGCAGAGCCTTGCTGGGTTTAGTGGCATGGGATTTTGACCATGCTACAAGTCCACCCAGTAAAAATCTCCTTCAACTGCTTGATCCCTCTATTTCTGAACCTGTGGAATAATCACACTTCCTTGCTTGTTAAGGTGCTACATAGAAAACATTCATTTTTTTGAATTAATTTTGAGGCATTTATGGTTTATTGTCCTGGGGGAATTAGAAAAAAAACACAACCAAACAAAAAGCCAACAAAAAAGAAAGAAACCTGTCAGGTCCCTCACATTTCTAAAAACAGTCATAACCAGCTGCTCTAGTGGGTGTTGACAGTTTACATTTGCTTTGCTTGCATTTGTTTTCCTCTAGTTGCTGTAGATGCATCTAGATGTTCTCCTTGGCCTGATGGCTGTGAGTGCACTTTCACTCTGTTTTTCTAAACACCTCCCCCTTTTTAGGGTTCTGGTGAATGGTTTCTTTGAAATGAGGCCAAACTGGGTCATAGACTCAGAAAAAGGTGGACATTTCCAGGTGTCTCGGGCATGTGGTTGAAGGCTCATCACTGGCTGGGGCTGGGACACTGGCAGCCAACAACTTTGTGAAAGTATCAGATCCTACAAAGCAGCTTGGATTTTTACAAAAAAGCCCCTACTTAAATATCTTAATTGCCAAAGAGTGTCACCACTGTGGCATTTTAGGAAAAGAAGCAAAATCAGATTACATCCTTCAGATGAATGGTTTGGTTGTGTGTGTGTCTCTCAGCCACTTGCAGCACACACCACTGAGCAGCTAAGCAGGAGAGAGACAAGGAAGAAGTGGGAATGTTAAATTTTATTTTACACCCATAGTCCCATCCCAAATTGCTAGTTTGCCTTGGCATACTCAGCCATCTGGGCCATCTCACTGTTCTCTAACTCCTTACCCCCTTCAACTTGCCAGGCAGGGTTTCCCTCAGGCCTCAGTTCTGCAGGCAGGTGCATGTGTATGTGCTGAACAGTTCAGTGTGACTGACTTAGGTGCTTTTTTAACCCTTAATGAAAAGGGTGAACCAGAGCACTGGCTTGAAAATAAACTAAATTTAGTAAGTTTATTTACATGCAGAACATTAAGCATGATTAGAGATCACTTCCCAAAGTGACAGGAAAAAAAGAGAAAGACATATGGTTATTAAAAAAGGCTTATTTCTATAGGTACAGATAGCAGATGTGTGTTATTTATTCCTTTTGCTACATTTGATATGTATTATAATATATGCAAATGGAAATTTTGGACTTTCCTATCTGTTTTTCCCTGAACGATCACACAATAAATGCAATGAATATAGAAACACTGGAGAACTTATGTGATTAAAAATTGACAGCTGAGGTAGGTGGCAATTTGTATTTAGGACATGGAAGCATTTTTAGATATTCTTTAATCATAGTAAAGGAATAAAAACTGACACAGAATTGATTATTTTCTTTTTGTTGACTCTTATATTTTCCTTGGAGTTCTCTTCAGTAAGTTCTTGTTAAATTTCATCTTGATACACCTTAAATGCCATTAAAATAGCACAAAATTCTGAAAGTATTTTCTTCATTGCATCCTCTGTTTTCAATTAGACGTCCCACTACATACATACTTAGTATATATGCAGTACATTACTGTAAAATACCTGGGGTTTCATGTCCGTCAATACTGTCATTATCCTTAAAACAGGTTAAAGGAAAACTGAAAATGTTCTCGAAATTAAATACTACATCATTAATTTCTTTTGCCTTCAGAATATCAGGAGCACTGGTTTTACTTTGAAGCCAAGTGGCAGTTTTATTTGGAGGAGAGAGAAATCAATGAGGAAAATCAGAATCAACCCGTCTTTCCAGCAAATTATGATGCAGAGGAGAGAGAAAAGGTACTGCAATTTCCAAGAATTCTTGGGGTGGCTCTGAACCAACAGAGGTATTTTCAAAGAGACACACCACTATTTTTCAACTGATTCCACTGCCAGAGTATTCAGGAAATTTTTTTTCCTGACATTTCAAGAAAGAAAGAAACAAGTCCCATCCTGGGTTTGCTGCGATGGGAGAAACAGTGCAGAGAAGCAGACTTAATGGTCTGGTACCCAGAGCAGGTACAGGACATAGGCCATGGCTATCTGAAGGTGGAAAAGGCAAATGTCTCGCCTGGGACTCTCATTAAAGCCTAAGGTGCTATGGCCAGAGTCCCACAAAAATACCCCCAGGTATTAGAAACTGGATTTGGTCATGTCTAGTGGAAGGTGTTCTGGTCCATGGCAAGGGACTGGAACTCAGTGGTCCTTAAGGTCCCTTCCAACCCAAACCAGTCTAAGATTTTTTGGTTCCTCGAGCAGAAGACAGACATCCCAAGTGAATGATCTTCTGCCAACTTGGGCTGTGCCAAGCTAGTTTTAAGTGTCTTGAGAGATGGTGTTTCACCACATTCCATGAGATACTATTTTGTAGTGTACGTGATCTTTTCTTTGCTGGTTGTATCTTCTTAACTCAAGAGAAATAATGTGTCTTCTTGCATGGTGTTTACAGCTACCTGATATGTGCTGGCACCTCCCAGAGCTCTCTGCTTAGCAGCTAAGCAATAAGTATGTGGTTCTTGTCACCTTTTCCCATAAATCAGTCCTTTTTTCCCAGACTATTTAAGCATAGTTCTATGCTCAGAAGTAATTTGTGTATTTTTAGGTGATAATCTGTGCAGTGAAAGGTGCCTATGGAAGTTTGATTGACTGCGGATAATAAGAAATTGCTCACTCTAAAGAACAGATTCCCTTCTAGGTTTATTTTACTAATTCAGTGCCATGAATTTGCTACTAGTTTTATATTCCTTCCAGTACTACTGGAGTCTTAGCAAAGCTTTAGGAGAGATTAAACCAAACAGTAATTTGTCATGATCATTTCAAGAGAGAACTGTATGAATTCCTAATGCAGAAGGAAAATTTACCTTCATTACCCTAGCCCAACTGTTTTGGCCCATTGAACTATTTATTTTGATGAACAAGAAAGGAAAAATGGTGCTTGACCCTCGATCTCCACCACCAGGCAGAGATCACAGCCTGGCAGAAGTCGAGACACTTCATTAGTGTTCTAATGGCTATGGAAAGAACAGATGAGGAGAAGGTAACCATTTTGCCTGCCTTTTTCCCAGGAGTGCTCTCCCTTTGCCTTTCCTCCAGACTAGCTGTCCCCTTGTGTTTGGGAGTACAGCCACTTTCCTTTCCAGATGCAGTTAATAAAGCACCAATATCTGGCACAACCCTTGCCAGCAGGTCACCATATGCATGTTCCTGTTTGGCCAGGTGCACCTTTGTGCCTGCACAATTCCAGCTGTATGTGAAGGTGAAGCCCTCAAATGCGGCGTGGATTGATCCGAGCATGTTTCAAAGGCAATTTCCCTCCCAAAAAGAAATCACACCTTGAAACGCGTAGCAGCAAAGGCCACATTCTCTATAAGCTGGTATATATAATTTTTCAGTGATGTGCCTTTGGAAGATGTTACATACACGGTGCATGGGCAGACATTGTTCAACATGTGGGATCAACCTTGATTCTGCAAACAGAACATTCGCCTGGCTCGCTTTCCTGTGATGAACACAGTGTGCTACAGAACGAGGGAGGAACCAAACCAAAGTCATCCAGGGCAATTCTACTGTAAGGACCTTGTTTCCTTAAGATGGAGTTGCTTAAACCAGCAGTGTGAAAGAACCCAGAAAGCGGGGAAAAAAAGAATGGAAAGGGAGTGCTAGCCAGCAGCGGGGGAGCTAGTGAAGGGTGAAGAAGTCAGAGGCAGCTGTAAGTACTGGCGGCAGGGGTTGACAGCCAGAAAGGGACGTGTGAATTACCTCCTGGGCTTGGCAGCAGCTCAGTGCCTTCAGCAGGAGAGTGCCTGCTGACACCCCATCCAAGTACTAGGTCCTTGCCGGCCCAAGGCAAGCTTGGGCTGGTGCCACAGCACAGAACAGGGCTGCACAAAGGCGCTGGAGCTGAAAGGAGAAGGAAGAAGTTTGGGAAGTGCTGCACCAACCTTGGTGCAGTAAAGTCCCACCAGGTTCAGTCCTGGGACAGCTTTCCCCAATGTAAAGCTGTTTCAACAAGGCGAGATGACATCGGATGTGTTCAGAGCATCAGGGATGAGGAGGAATAACCGGAGTGACACTTGAGCTGCCTGGCTGCACACCCGGAATAGTCCCTCTGTGCAGAGCCCTCCTGCCTTTGGTAGCATTGCATGTGTGTCCATGCTGCCCCACTAGCACCCAAACTGCAGCAATAAGGCTGGAAATTTGCATGGGGCAGAGGACAGCATAAAGGCATAACAATCTCTCTAAATCATAAAAAAAAAAAAAAA
>VZRQ01006895.1:699806-735133 GCA_013397975.1 Machaerirhynchus nigripectus
AAAAAGGAAACAGCAGAATGAAGCTGTAGTCCGACTCTGCCTTGTTTGATGTCTGTGTAGATAAACCTCACCCAAGTAGGAAATGGCTGAGGTGAAAGTGAATAGAGAGACATGCAAACCCTTCATACATGTTGCAGAAGCCAAGAGCCAGCCAACCAGCAACAATTCAACTTGCCATGATGTAAGTTAAACCTCAGGAAATAAAGCTGCCCATTTCTTAATAGGAAGGTCTTTTTTAACTATAAATTTATTAGTGTTGAGATAATTTGGGGATTTGGGACTGGAGTACCTGCTCTAGAGACCATCCAGTTTTCCTTTGCAAACCTCACTGTCGGTTTGGAGTTCTTTCTTCTCTCTTCTTCTCCTGGGGAAGAAATGTTTCTTACATTTGCAAATTATTTTCCCTTTTGTTCAATAAGTGCTTTTAGAAGAGGAGAGAAAAGGCTTGGCAAGAAAAAGACAGAGAAAGGGGCTTGAATTAATATAGTCTGGAACTAAGTCCCTAAAAAATTACTGAATCAGAACTTTTTCACCCCCTATGAAAACTTGGCTAATTGAAACATTTGCAAACGTGCGACAAGGGGAGTTGAAAATATTTCCCAGAGGCAGGAAGAGGACTGGCAAAGTACGTCCTTACCAGTCCTAACTTTTTATATGATAAGGAATATGATAAGCTGGAGTCCAGGCTTATACTGGCACCTCGGGCATCACTGGGACTGCTGGAGCTGCCGCTGTGGCTCGTCCCGCGCCACACACAGAGGAACCAGCAGCAGAGCACAGCCCCTGCCACTCTTTCCCAGCCCCGTGAGCCATTCCCACCCAGCAGGGGAGACTCCAGCCCGGCGTGGCCAAGTGCCCCACGCCTGCAGTTCCAGTGCCCTGGCCTGACAGTGCTGTCTCTCCCGCAGACGTACAGGCGGTGGAGCTCCGAAGGCCGCGGGGGAAGACGAGGCCACGACGCCCCCATGATCGCGTACGACGCCCTGATGGGCTGCGGTGGGGACTGGACGGAGCTCTGCAACCGCTCCATGTTCCACGGAGGTGAGGGTTGGTCCCCTGTGCTTCCCACCCACGCTCCCTCACCAGGGCCGGGATAGAAGCTGTCAGCTGCCTCTGTTGGCCAATCTGCCATGTTGTCTGTAACATTCTCCCCTCTGGTTTTATCCTCTAAACCTCATTCTTCTGGCAGCAGCTGCCACACCAGCCTTTAATGACACTTTTCAAATGTTGCTCCATCTACATCTTATGGTTCTGCCAGAGGTCCACAAGGAGTAAGTCCAGCAGGGCTTTCTTAAGGGCTGAAGTTCCTGACAGAACACGAGCACCTTTGGCAAAACAACCTTTTAGCTGCATGTAGCGAAACTAAGTAAGGGAGAAAAATAATACAGAACCCAAACAAGTGCCAGCCAAATAAAATCCTGCACTTAGAGGCACACGATTAAGTACTTCCACAGCTTTGTGAGAGAGAACTTTCTCATTAGCAGGCGCATCTTGCTGGGCTTCTGGGAGGGCCAGCATAGCTGTGGGGAGTAGAACCCCAGCCCTGAATCACCCACTGCCTCTCTATGTGGTGTGGGCCCTTTGCAGGGGCTCTGGGTCTCTCACCTGCCCCAACACAGTGGTGAGAGCTCGCAGTCCCCACTGCAGACCCTGGCAGGCACAAACCCACAGGCACTGCATGCATCAGTGCTCCTCAGCAAGGCTGGATGTTTTAGAGCCTGCAGAGTGCTGTGCTGTGAGGAGGGAAGGGACACTCTCCAGTCCAGGACCTTTGTTGTATAGTAGACACCCCTGCAACTATTATTCCCTCCTTTGTTCTTAGCAATGGCCAACTGCCTGCAAGAGCTGCTGTGCTGGGGTAGATTTTCCCAAAACCAAGGGAGCTCCCAGCCCAGGAGTGCACACCACAGTGGCATCTCCCTGTGCTTGCCTTGGCATCACTCACTTTTGCATCCTCAGCCTTTAGGAATGGCCCAGCATGCTCCCACTGCGCTCCATCAGCGTGGGACATTCCCTCCTCTGCACAGCGCAGTTTTTTGGCTGGTACGTGAAGGCGACACTAAGAGACCACTGCAATTGTGCTTAAACCTGCAGGGGAAAGCGCGGCTACTGGGTCCATCGCCGGCTGCCTGTTCGGCCTGGTTTATGGCCTGAGCAAGGTGCCCAAGGGCTTGTACCAGGACCTGGAGCAAAGGGAGCGGCTCGAGTTCTTGGGCGAGAATCTTTACCGACTATCCATGGAGGAAAAGTAAAGCAGTTTCTGCCATTTTCTCTTTCTATAAAGACTATATCAAACCCTGTAGATATCTGACTGGCATTCATAGTGAATTAAGTAGCCCTGAGTTAGTCTGAAAAGCTCTATGTACATCGCGTGCAAGTGAAGATAGCTGAATTATTAGACTGATTAGAATTATTAGACTGATTAGATATATGCAATATTTGTGGGTTTTTTACAGATGTAGGGATTTCTAAATATAAGGAGTGCTGCTTAAACCTCAAATGGCAAAAAATAAATAAAAAAAGTCTTTTGACTGATTTCAGTCTAACTTGCTATAATGCCACTTCCTAAACAGCTGTTTCCAGTAATTACACATACCAAAATAATTTTCAGAACTAATGCTTTCTTGCAAAACTAATGGTAGTACCCACTTACGGGGATATTCTCTGTATATTTGACAATCCTTTCACCACTGTGTCCCTCCTTGTTCTCAAATCTAATGTGTCTGTGACACTTGTAAACCTAATGTCTCATGGATTAGCTTTTAATGAATCACTGATCCCTGTATCAGCACTGTGGTGTAAGGTACTGTTACATTAGAAGCTTCCAGAAAAGGAAAAGCCAACACTAAAAATACCTCCACGGAACAGCAAAGCATCAGTGTGTCTGAAATTTCTGATCAGTGTGTCTAAAATTTCCCAATTATGTTTTTATGCTTCTTCAGTCTTCAGAACAAAAGTCTCTCTAAAATATAACTGGCTGAAATATTTGTAAATAAATTAATCTTGCACTATTTGCTAAGTATCAGTCTTTATTTTTAGATTGAACAGATTATATGTTGCTGTATCAGTATCAGAATTTTTGGCTGAGGTCTTCAAGCAGTTGTAATAGGTCAACAGTTCGGCTGTGATATAGTTCACAAGTCTGAGCACCATGAAAACCCCAAGAAGAAAAGTTACAACTGCTTTACCTTCTTCCTTTTTTTTTTCCTTCCCTTTATTACGTTTTGTTCTTTTTCACCTTTCCTTGCCTGGCTTCATCTCACCTCTCCTCTCCAAGTTCTTCTTCAGCTTTTCTTTTTTTCCTTTTTCTTTTTTCTTTTTTCTTCTTTCTTCTTTTTTGTTTTTTAATTTTTATTTTAATTTTCTCTTATACTTTTTTTCATTCTTTTTTCTTTTCCTTTTTCTTTGCCTTTCCCTTTTTCTTTTATTTCCTCATTTTTCAAAAAAACCAACAAACTATGATCGGGTTAAAAGTTGCATACCACAAACAAAGCAAACAGTAGACCTTGATGAAGGAGATCCTAATGCCCCCAAGAGCAGCACAGGCACTAATCTGGAATCCTCTATGAAATAATGCAGAAGTGAGCTCTGAATTTGTTCCTGTGTTTAACCTCATGTTTTACCCTAGAAGTTCAGAAACTGAGGTCTATGTAATACTTTCTAATTTCCACCATGTGTGATTGCCTACGTGGTGTTGGTTTCTCCTGTCTTTCTCCAGCTGCTGAACTGTGTTTTAAAACGATAGCTAAAAATACATGAGTACTTTCCTATGCCTTTTTCCATGTAAGCCATTGCTGGAATCATCACTGGGATGTTATGTGGCAGACACAGGAGCAGGTGATGCCTGTCAGTAGGAATAGCAGCCTGCATGACAATGTCCATATGAAAAGGTTTTCCGAACGATGCGTTACTTCTCGCACTGTTGTTATAGCATGTTTTCTCTTGGCAGCTTCGCAAGGTGCTTTCTTGTTTGCTTGGAGATGTGTTAAACCAAAGGCAGCAATTGTGTCAGTAGCTTTTGGTGTCAGAGAATACCAAGACTTTCTGAAAACATTGCTTCTAGTTTAGGATGCCTCTAACACTCCTGTAATAAACTCAGCAGTAGAGAAGAGAGAAGAACATATTCTACATAAGGTAGGACTTTCTCTAGTACTTTGGCTTTTCTTCCTCCTTTAGAAAGAAAATAATCACCGACAAAAACTAAGAGCATTCATAATTTTTCCCTCTTTACCTTCCATCCAACCTGGGCAGGACCAAGTTGTGTTTCAGAGATTAATAAGAGAATCTCATTTAAAAGGTGAAAAAAAGATTGAACATAAAAAGCACCACTTCTGCAGCTGTTGGGGTGAGCAGTGCCTTGGCCATCATTTCACTGAACACACTCGAAAGGCCTGTGCATTGGTTTGAGTGGGCAGAGCTGCTCCTGGTTGTCTTCCTTATCTAGGGGCAGGTCGTTGGGCACCACACAGAGCCAGGTAGTGGTGAGATGCCCAGGGATGCAGAACTTTGCACACTCCAGCTCATAGCCATTTCTCCAGAGCCTACCAACAGTGAGGCAGACCAATCCATTGATCTCTGACAGCTTTTGCAGGTTGGACAGTGTTTTCCAATTTGTTTCGTTTTTTGATGAAGCCTCCATAGTGCTGTCTCCTCCTGCCCATTCCACTGTCCCTGCAACAGCCAGTCCTTTGGGCTGCCTGAGTGTCTAAAATGGGGATCAGATATATAACATGAAATTCAGGATCACGAGACAGGGCCTTCTCTTTTTCCACACCAGAGACAGTAAACCAGGAAATCCTACAACTGTATGCTTTTAGCAAATGCCATGGGATGCCACCACCCCCTGCTACTCAGCAGCATCTGAAACCCTAACAGAATGGAAAACACTGGTGCAGGAGGCAGCGGGCAGGTCTGTGAGAGAGTGCCAGCTCCTCTCCCTTCGCCTTGGCACCCAAGCTCTCCTCCGCTTGCGACACAGTGGTATCCACCGCAGAGGTTTCTCTGGGACAGGCCAGCCAGCGGGATAGAGTTGCACTGCTGCCCATTAGCATATTAGGCTGTTACCACTCTGATGCTGCCTGTGATAAGTGTCCCCAAAGAACCTATAAATAAGTAACTAAGCAGCCTGTCTTATGCATCTTAATTATTTGTGGGCCAAGAAGACAGGAAACTTTTGCAGGTGGCCTTGCCTCCTCTGCAGTCTGTCCTCCAGACACTGAAAACCATGCAGCAGCTCTTCCATAAACCAGCAGCACGCTGAGGCACATCACACACATTAAAAAAAGTGAAAACCAGCATCTCCAGAGGAAGAGAGGGATGAGGGGGATAAAGTACATGTTAGGCCATTTCACGGGATCAGGGAGGAGCCCAAGTATCTGCCTTGCCGTACGGCATAGCTCACAGTGCTGGGAAGTGAATTCTGCTGGCATGGGGTTCCCCCTGTGCCTGGGGACTGCATGTCCAGGTACTCCCAATGGGACTAGAATTGGCTGTCTGTAGGTGATACAGAGGTCACTATAGTTCATTGATAGGTGACATAGTTTAAGAACAGCAGGATGCAGCTTGGGAAAAGACAGTAAGGAAAAATTAGGGATGATGACTCAGCCCGTTGAGAATGGTGGCCATGCTCCCAAACATGAGAAACCTCTTACTTAGCCCTCCTTCCTCGAGGGGGAACCATGGTGTTTTCCAAACACCAGGTCAAAGCAGACTCATCACTACCTCCATTTTCTGTGGTGGTCTCAGAATTCAGTGTCATTTTACCACTGCCCTTGCACAGAATGCATTTCAGATTTACATGGTCACGATGGTCATTTGCAGGTGACGTCATCTTGGAAGAACTGCAGATGCCCTAAATAGGTGCCATAGCTGTTTGTTCATTTTCTGCTGCTGGCTGGTGAATATGGATCAAACACTCAACCCATGCAACGTCTTGGTACTTAAGGCAATGCAGTATTCCCACAAATGCTACATTTCAGATGGCATCCTATAATAACACTCTAACATGGAAAAGGAAATCCCTGAATAGAGCTCACTCATAGTCTATTTTAATGAAGATGTTTAATTTTGTAGCTCATACATGATTAATTACTGTGAATATTCCTAGCAGAGAAGGTCTGATCTTCCTCCCTTCACAATCAATACTAGTTTGGCTATGCTGAAAGCAAGACTAGTCTGTATTTTACTGTGGCCATTTATAGCATCCAAAGCAGTCCAGAAGGGAGCAGTAAGCCGGGCATCTGGTTCCACTGCTGTTCTGAGAGATCACAGACGACCCTAAAGCACATTGGTTGATGGCCCCACATGTTTATCTGAATACACCAGACACTAGTTAGGGAGGAGAGGGATGGCAAGCTTGCAGTTAAAATATTGGCAGACTTGCTAGGAGAGGGAATGAACCAGGGATATTTTTAGCCAATTATACTCTGAATTCTGGTTCTTTCTTTATTCTGAAAATTCCCATAGTTGGAACAAATGGGCTTTTTGGTGTAACACAGAAGCTTTGCCTCCTTGTCTGTGGTCAATTTGGTAAGGGAAAGAGGGGATGATACCACCTGTGCTATGCTGAAATGTGGTTATTCCCTATCAAAACCTACAAGGTATTGTTTGTCACATTAGACATGTGCCAGTTGTCAGGCTTTTTTCTTTTACTGGCCTTTAAAAATACCTACAAAGTCATTATAAATAGACCTTCTTCCATTCACAATGGCAACTTCATCCCTTTGCTGAAGGATGTCATTTTCAATATGTGCACTTGAAATGCAGCCAAGTGGAATCCAAATGTCATAACCCAACTGGACGAGGACCAGCCCCTCACTTTGCAAACAGCCTCCATAATATTGCAGTGGGGGGCCGAGTCCCGTGTCTTTCAGAGACCCTGGGGTACCAGCTGTTGGGGCACAGCTTGGCTTTCCCCAGCGTTCCAAGCTTGACACTCCCTAAAGGATGAGACTCTTTGCAGCTTTTCTTCATTTTCTACATGTGGACTTAATTTAAAGAATTTTTTATTCCACTTCTGCTCATAAAAATTAATCCCCTCCGGGTATGCCGGCTGCATTCTGTGCATGAAGCTATTTCACTGCACAGTGAAGTAACCTTCCAGCTTTTCATGGTGTCAGAAAGCTGACACCTCTTGATTTTTCCCTCCTAGACCCATCCATTGTTATTGACTTCGAGCTCCAGCTTTTGTGCCGAGTTCAGTATTTTATTTAGAAACTGATCCACACCAATTAAAGCATTGCCTAAATCCCCAGCTGTCCAAGGGCCTGATTCTTCAAACAAGCAAAGGTCCAACATACCATCCTTCTTTCTCCAGATTAAAAGAGGTTGTAGTCAAGGGTTGCCAGGGTTGTTGTGGTGGTGATAGCCTTCACAAAGCAGATTTAAGAGCATAGTCCAGATGTAGGATTTGAATGGTACCAAAAAGCAAATAACAGCAACCCTGTTGTTTTTTTTTTTTAATTCTGGGGAGGTATCTACTGACTTCTAACCTGTACCAATAGCAAAAACCATGAGTGGCACATTTGGGCCTCTCAGCCTTGATAGTTTTTTTTAATGGTTGGAGTCTGGTTTTATAAACCAGAGACAGAACCATGGTTTCCTGCTAACTGTAGTCTCATCATATTTATCTTTGCCTACACTTTACCTAGCAGGAAAGGAAAACACCTTCAGTGTTGCCCTCACTTTAGGACATGGTAATACTAAATGAGGGACTAGTGGCACAGAGGAGATGCAGTGACCCCGACTATCATTGCTTGCTTCCTGACGTGCTTCCACTGCCCACAAAACACAGAAGAAAGAGCTGACAGTGCTGTGTGGGACGATGTGAAGCCCTGACGCTCCTGCTACACCATGCCTCTTGAAGCTTGTTGAGCACTTTGCATGCTTTTTAACAGGCCACTAACATCAACTCTCTTGAGAAGTTCTAAATTTAAGTGGTTTTTTTTCCATTTCATGCATAGCAGCATGCCATTAAAGCAAAGTAAGAAGGTAGTGACAATGTTGATGACTTGACAAGACATTTATGTTTTCTCTTGCACAGCACCAAAAGCACACACTTCTGTGGAGACAATAAGATGCTTATAGACCCTCTGGTGCTGAAGAAGAAGCTCAACAGGATGGCAACAGAGCATGGAGCCTTTGCTGTTCTCAGCAGCCTGCTGCTATACGTCACTGAGCTCGCAGCCGGCGATCCAGAGATCAGCAACAAGAGGACAAAATGGGCAGAAGGTAAAGAAAACCAGGTGAGCTCTAAGCAGCCATGTCCAGGTCCAGTCAGGGCTCAGTATCCAACCAGATTTCAGCTCTTACGGTCCAGGTTTCTAAACAACAATCGTGAGCCATACACCAAGAAGAGAAGAGAAGTCGGCAAACTGGTCATTAAAGAGAAGCTGTGGGTGAGCAGAGCTGGTAACAAGCTGGACAGAAGTAGAGACAGGAAGGGAGATGGAAAAGCAGTGGAGGGGGATGCAGACACAGCACCCAGCGAGAGGGCAAGGTGGAGTAGTGTGACTGGAAAAAACACAGTGAAGAACATCCTGAAGAAATTTTTAGCTGCTGAAGAAAAAGAAGCCAAGGAGAAGTCTCCCAGCTGGAAAAAGAAGGGAGCAAGCATCAGTTTGCCAAAAATAGTCAACAAGAATTCAGTCCTGTCTAAACTGAAGGAGCAGTTTGAACAAAGCACTCTCTGCTCGGCTGCAGAGGTGAAAGCATCGCTCTTGCGCAAAGGTGAGAGAAAGACTAAAATCTTTCAGAGCAGAAAAACTATTCATAAGCCTGAGGTCAGAGTGCTGCGCATGGCAGCAATGACAGCCACAGGTATAAAGAGTCCAGAGTCCCAAAATTTAGTGTGCTCCGTGGTCCCAGTGCCCAGACTCAGCATGGCTACCAAAATTAACCATCCTTGGAGCTGGTCGAAAAATAATGCCACAAAGCAGCCTTTTGGTCATGGAACACTACTGAAGGAAAAGCAGGGATCCTACAGAGACCACGGAGAGAACAAAACACTGGCAAATGCAGCACAGGACAGGGAGGACAAAGAGGAGTTACTGGTGGCACCAGAGGCCACGTCAGTTGCAAAGGACTGTGCTGAGGCTAAAATAGATTCCACAAATCAGGGAGCCAACTTTCATCCTGTTCTAGATAACTCACCAACTACTCATGAAAACAAAGCTCTTGCAGACTGCATTCCTCCCTCATCTGAATGTGGTCTAGATTGTGACAGAACTAACATGCCAGCTGGGCCTGACACACCTTCACAATTGGGAATTACCAGTGTTCTGCAATATGTTAAGGAAGACAGCCCACCTTCTGACTCACCTGACTCTACCACAGCTGAAGGATCCCATGAACAAAGCCCTCAGAATACTAAACCAGGAGAGATTCCTGAAATATCGATGTATGTATACAGTTCAGAGGAAGATGACACAGAGCTCACAGAGTCAGAAAAGGATCCTTTCTTTGCAGGCCAAAAATGTTTTCCAGAGCAGAAGGCACTGGAAAACATTCTGCCGTTTTATTCTCCAAGATTTTCAGCATCTTGTGAAGTTGAGTCTCCAATGGACGATCAACAGCTAACTGTCCTACTACCAGCTTCTGGCACAAAGCCACCAGTGGTCCAAAAAGAGGCACTGGATTTAAGAGGCAAATGTTCTGAGGAAGCCAAAGAAGAAGAAAAATTTCAGAGTGAAGATAAAATGTCTTCCAATTCTAGCAAAAATAATAGTGATGTCCCAAATATAGAGGATGAGGAGAATAAAATACCCAACACCCAAATGCAAAATGAATTTAAAATGATGCAGCCACAGCCTCCTCAAATAAATTTTAGCTCACAAAATAATGTTTCCAATGTGGACATGCCAATTCCAGATGCAAATCAGAACAAACCTATACTCTCCTCAAATGAGAGCCTGGACCCAAAGCCTGGTTCTGCAGAAGAAGAGGACATCTCTTCTCATTTGGAAAAGACACAAAGTCCTTTTGTAGGTGACCTTGTGAAGCACAGTTCCTTTATTTCAGAAGATTTTGGGAAGGATAAATTATCTTCATCAAATGAAATGATTAATCACTCAAACAATCAAGCCCTGCACAGGAGTTCCTTAACTGACTTGGAGACCTGCCACAAGCCATCCAAATCTTTCATTGAGCATGAAGAGGATGCTGCAGATGAGATGCCCTGGCCTGACTCTGAGGCATGGCAGTCACCCTTGTCAACCCCTTTACCAATATCAATGAGTGGGGTTGCAGGACAAAGTATCCATCACACTCTTGGAAATCCTCCCGCACTTCCACCTGTTGATCTAGTGGGAGCTGGTGGTGTGCAACATGAGCATGACAGCCATGGCTGTGAGAAGCATCCACACCCCCCTTCAGATGAGTTGACAAATGGTGGGAATGGCACAATGGGTGAGAAGAAAACTACGTGTGATTTTAAGAACCAAGCACTATTCCCAAATCATGCAATAGAAAATGAAAACTCTACAGACAAAGAGACAAATACATGTCAGAGACTTGAGAACTGTCTTTCACAATCAACCATAAAGCCAGGAAAACATGAAAATAAAACCACGCTAGCAAAAAAGCCCCTATTACCCTTGGAGAAGAGCCAAACACCAACATCAGATGATACCAAAAAGCAAGGATGTGATATGCTGGAAGATAACCCAATTTCTTCATCAACTGAATTGGTCTCAGACCAAAAGAAGGATACAAAAAGTAGAAATAAGATATCTGAACACACAAGGGATAAGCTCGTCTCCTCAGATGATGACATGAAGCACGAAAGTGATAGAATGGAGACAGAAGAGAAAGAAGAGAGAAATGTCTTGCATAAATTTGAGCAGGAACATGTGTTCCCACCAAATGATACTGTGTATCATGATAATAACTCTTCAAAGGAGAACGATGCTCATAGACCTCAAACATCACGGTTACCTTCATCAGAGCATGATACCAACATCCAAGGAGTGAAAAATACTGGACAGAGTTTGGAGCATCTAGGACCTCCACGAGATTTTGTGAAACCCAAACATGATATGACAGGAGATGAAAACATCTATTGCAATAAGAGGAAAAACCACTTACACTCATCAAATGAGCCAATGAAATGTGCAAATGACAGTGAAGGGCTGGAAAACACCAAGTCAGACTTCAACAATTATTCAATGCCACCAAGAAATACAGCAAGGCAGGACAATAAGACCTCTGATGAGGACAACAGCACTCTAGAGATGCAGAAACAGATGTCACCAGGTGACCTTGTAAAGCCTGAAACTAAGTCAGACAAAAAAGAGGCTCAACATACCTCTGAGAAGTTCCAGTCACCTTCTTCAAGCAAAGTGCCAAATTGTCAAGATAGAAGCTCTTCAAGAGAGAGGACACAAACTACACCAGCAGCAGAAGACACTGGATCATCTGAAACAGAGGTAGTGAAAGAAGATATTGAGCAGCAGTTTTTTGGGAAGCACCACCTACCTCCATCAAGAAAATCAGAAATGCATGAGGAAAATATTCCAGGAGACAAACAGCAAATGAGATTTGAAGATTTTCTGACACCTGATACAAATACTGCAAAAGAGAAAGACAAACTTCCAAGTTCCAGGAAGTATCCATCAGTGCCACCAGAAACATTAGCTAAAAAAAGAAATCAAGAAAAAATTACTCCAGAACAAAAGCAAAAACCATCAGATTCTTCAGGTATCAAGAAGCCTGGTACTAATTCTGTAAAAGAAAAGGATGGAGATCCAAATTCTGAGAAGCTGCCTTCTTCAAACAAAGTGCTAAAGCCTCAAGAAAAAAGCGCTTCAGGAGAGAAGAAGCAAAAGACACCAGCAGGAGAGAACACCAGGCCACCTGAAGAAAAGGCTGTAAAAGAGAAAGATAAATACCAAGGTTCTGGGAACAATCAGTTACCTCCTTCAAGTAAATTACTGAAGCCTGAGAAAAATATTCCAGGAGGAGAAAAACCACAAACTGTAACCAAAAGTTTTACAAAGCCTGATGCAAATTCTGTAAAAGATAAAAGCAAAGATCCAACTTCTGGGATGTACCAGACCCCGTACTCAAATTTGCCTGTGAAGCCTCCAGAAAATAATGCCACAGCCAAAAAGGAACATTTGCCACCACCACATGATGAAAAACCAATGTATAAAACTGGTAGTCCAGAAAAGAAGAGTAAACCTGAGAGAAGAGAGAAATACCAGCCAGGTTCTTCAGCTCAATCAGAGAGGCACAGCAATGATGGCTCGGGAGAGGAGGGCCCTGTGGGTGATTTCAGAAGCTATCAAGTTCCATTGCCAAGCAATGGCATAAACTGTAAAACTGTCCCAAAAGAGACCAGTTTGTCTAATACAGAGAAATCCCCCAAATCATCCTCATCATTACATGTTGCATCAAAAGATGAGGAAAATCCTACTGGAAAGAGAGAAAAGCAGCCTGGATTTAAGAAGTACAAAGCGCTCTCATCAAAGACTTTGGTGAGGCATGAGAAAGATGCTGCTGAAAGGGAGGGGAGTGGGCAGGCAGCTGGCAAAACAAGTGAGAAAAAAGCAGAGCTGGAGGACTGCTCTAAAGCAACGCCATTCTCAAAATACACAGTGGAAAGCTACAGTGAAGGATCCTTAGATTCGGCTTTCAAACCGTTGATCATTAGAGTAACTGACACATTTAAACATCACAGCTAAAAATTATGGCTACAGCTTAGGCAAGAACTTACAACAGATCGTGCTACCGATTCTCTTGATCTTTCTTTTCTCCTTTTTTCTCCAGGGCATTATATTATCATTTTTTAATCACAAGGACATTGATGTGCATCTATCAGAGCTAGGTTTTTTTTCTTTCTTAAACATTAGCCTGAAGACATGAATTAAATTAATCACTGCAAGTGAATTAGCTAATCACTGAATTAATCATCAGTTTATAAATTAAATATGAGAAGGGCTTTGAGATCAGCGTGAATTCAGCCCTGCTTCAAATTCTCCTCGCTAACTAATGGCCTTTGTTTGTAACAAAGACAACTGTTCAGGCTGAACTCTATTTGTATTTACTTCTTCTAATGAAACTCTGCTAGTACTTCTTCCAGGAATAGTGGTAGGCAGTGTAGCTTTAATTATGTCAAAAAGCACTTGTTCTAAACTCTGCCTTTTCACAGATTAGCAGGAACTGTTGGTCTATTGCTGCACTGAGTGACACTGTTAGCAGAAGTAGTGAGGGAAGGAGGGGAATGCTTCATTTATCTGCAGAAAAATCCTCAAAGGACATTGACGCTACAAGGGGATTTACGGCAAATGCAAATGTTCGGCCTCATTAATATTAATATTGGAAAAATAGTGATTTAACCTCCTCTGAAGCTATTTGCACTTTGGCAATACACTGTATGCATTATTTTTGTAAAGGTACACCAATTCAAGGGGTTCTTAATTACTGAAAATGAATATGCAACAAGTGTAAGAGCTCAAAAAAGCTCAACTCTGAAAGGCCATGAGGACAAGGTAAGCCAGAGTGGCTCAACAGTTTGGCATGGCAATTCAGCTCTTCCTGGAACATCTGTCCCACTCCAAATGCTGGGGCACACAGACATGAGGCAGGTGCCTCAGCTCACATTTAAAGTCTTAGGAAGTGTTTATTTTACAATGCAATGTGAAATAGAGCAGTAAAAAGCAGCCAGTGTCACTGAATCCTACTAATGTGGTATGATTTTTTGTGTTTACAATAATAGCCTCTTCTGCAAAAAGTTTGTGTGTGATGAACATTGGAGAAGTGAGGGCAGGGTTGCTGCCTTGGGTGTCTTAGTTAAGCCATGACAGACAGAACGTCTCACAGCGCCAACTCTCCCATACAAGAGTTTAGCTTAGCATTCTAACCACACATTCATATTAAAACTGGTTGTGGAGGAACCCTAAAGGCATATCCTAAGGATCCAACTTCAGGAGGAGAGAGGGTTTGTACAAACAAGGTCCTGCTTCCCCGTGGCAATGAATTCCCTTCCATTTTTATGATGCTCTCCATGACCACACTCCGCAGCCGAGGGCTGGCTGTTCCTTAAGTCCAGGTTGGCAGAATGCCCCCACCCACCACCATCAAGAGACTGAGGACAGGAACAGGCTGGCAGCAAGCTGAGATCAAACCCGTTTGCCAGCACAATGCACACGAGTCACATACGTGACAGCTGGGCTGGCCCGGCCCGGTCAGGGACACTGCTGGGAAGAAGTGGGAACGTGAACATTGTGTCTCCTGACCACAGAAGAGGCTTAAACTTTGACTTCTTTTTCCTTCCCAACCTGCCAAGAATTAGGCTTTCTGGCATCTGGAGGGTCACAAAATGAAAACTGCATTTGTTTATCACACTCCAGTCCTCAAAAACTAAAATAGATTTTATTGGAGATGCAACACTGCCCTTACACACAGAGGTTTTCTTCACCCATCAAGCTTTTATAAGCTGGAAACCATAAAGGCCACTTTGTACTAAACCTAAAGCCTAATTTACTTTTTATTGTCCATGATTTGATTTTACATTTGAGAAAAGTCCTTACAGCACGGAGCATTTGCAACAGACTTCAGTAATAAATTCTCTATTAGCTGGCTTCTCCTGCCTGCACAGGAGAATCACAGAATCATAGAATTGCTGTGGTTGGGAAAGATTTCTAAGACTATTGTGTCCACCCATTACCCAGCACCACCAAGTCCACCACTAAACCATGTCCCTAAGTATCACATCCACGTATTTTTTGAACACTTCCAGGGATGGTGGCTCCACCATTTCCCTGGGCAGCCTGTGCCAATGCCAGACACCCATTTTAGTGAAGAAAGTTTTCCTAATACCCAATCTAAACCTCCCCTGGCACAACTTGAGACCATTTCCTCTTGTCGTATTACTTGTTACTTGGAAAAAGAGACCAACACCCAGCTCACTACAACCTCCTTTCAAGTAGTTCTAGAGAGAGATGAGGTCCCTCCTCAGTTTCCTTTTCTCCAGGCTAAACACCCTCAGCAGGTCCTCATCAGACTTGTGCTCCAGACTCTTAATCAGCTCCACTGCCCATCTCTGGATACACTCCAGCCCCACAGTGTCCTTCTTATAGAAAGAAGCCCAAAACTGAGCACAGGATTTGAGGTATGACCTCACCAGAGCTGAGTACAGGGGTACAATCACTGCCCTGGTCCTGGTGGCCACACTATTGCTGATACAGGCCAGGATGCCCTTGGCCTTCCTTGCCACCTGGCCACACTCTAGCTCATGTTTGCCCCCAGGTCCTTTCCTTCCAGGCACCTTTCCAGCCTCTCTGCCCTGTAGCACTGCCTTATTGTGACCCAAAGCAGGACCTGGCACTTTGCCTTGATGAACCTCACACCACTGACGCCAGCCCACAGATCCAGCCTGACCAGACCCCTCTGCAGAGCCTTTCTGCCCTGCAGCAGATCAACACTCCTGCCCAGCTTGGTGGCACCTGTGAAGTGACTGAGAGCAGGCTCAATCCCCTCATCCAGATCATTGATAAAGGTATTAAACAGGACTGGACCCAGTACTGAGCCCTGGGGAACACCATGGGTGACCAGACACCAGATGGATGCAACTCCATTCACTCTCACCCTCTGGGCCTGGCCATCCATCTGGTTTTTTACCCAGCAAACACTTCACCCATCCTAGCCATGAACAGCCAGTTCCTCCAGGACAATGCCATGGGAAACGGTGTCAAAGGCTTTAGTAAAGTCTAGTTAGAATACTCAGCCTTTCCCTTACCCACTAGACAGGTCACCTTCTCATGGAGGGAGTTTTATTTAATCTTATTAGAATTTAATTATTCTAATTAGAAGCCATCTTAATTATTCTTTTGCTAACCTTTTAAGGGAAATTGGGTGGGGACGTTGCCTCTTACTCACACCTGGAAATATTACTGCTCTGTAAAAAATGAAGGAGTTCTTGTCTCTGGCAGAAAGTTAGCCAAATATTAAGCAGGTGCTTCCCAGCAGAGCTTGTCCTTGGGCACCAGGAGGCCCTCAAATCTTTCAGTTTACATCTGCCTTGTTTGTTTTTCCCAATAGAGATGAAACACTAGCAGACTAAGATGCAGCATCCTGTGTTCAGGACAAGCCAGGCAGAGTCCTCTTTCTGGGTTCAACTTTTAGGTTGCTGCATGCCTTAATCTCTGCTGGCAAGATAAAACATCCATCCAAGTCAAATGACCCTCCTCAAAGTGCACTTAAAACCTGACAAAGATTTGCATTAACTGCATCCTTATGGGTAAAGCCACACTTAGGGAAATCACTTCATTCTGGGAGTTAGCACACTTAATCCTTCAGGAAAGAAGAGAGCAAGGCCATACAAATTCCAGTGGTGATGGAGCAGCAGAAAACTGGTGTGCCTTGCAGTAAATAAGTCACTCCAGACCATGTGGGCAGGAAATTTAGCACCAGTGATAAGCAAAGAAATGCCAGAAATGAGTATTTCAGAAAGAGAAAAGAGTCTGAGGAGTGATATATTCATCTATGCCAGGGGTGCCAGGTGTGCAAATGGCCAGGCTTGAACTCTGATGAGACCCTTTCTGATGCAACAGAAAACAGTTTCATTCCCAGTGTCCAGTAGTCCTTCACAGATTTTTTTACCCCCAGCAGCAGAGACCTTGTGCCCCTGCTATCCTTTAGGCACATCTCCCACTCCATCACAGGAGAGGCAGTAAAGGCAGCTCTCCCAGCTGCTGTTTTAATTTGTCTGACCTAATAACAGATACTTTTGAGCTATCTGCCAGAACATCTCTTGGCTTCTGTGGTTCTGGACAACGGGTGTCATTCTGTGCAGTTCTGTTCCTTTTCCATACTACAGCCCTCTGTTTTACTAATATACAGTTCTAAAGGCAAGCATCTCTCAAGATCACTGGAGGAATAGGGTCCTTAGCCTATATACTAAATGTAGCAGGATTTTTTTTTTTAGTAATGATTCCTTAAAGCCCTGGCTTAGCTGTAGACACAGATACACAATCACAACCAGGCCAGGAACAGGGAATATAAAACAAAAAACCAAAACCCAGGTAGACAAGGTTTTTCAATGTTCCCCCTCTATGGTGACATATTTTGAAATTTTATTCTTACGGAATTAGACTCTTGTGGAAAGAGATTTTTTAAAGGGACTGACAAAATCAGTGACAATGTTATTGCCTCAGGCATAGTCCATTGCTTTGGAGTCTCCAAAGTGTAGCTTTCCAGAAGTTTTTGAAACCCTTAAGAAAAGAGGCATTTAAGGGGTGTCCAGACTCTGAGCTGGAGCTGGGGTACCTGAAGGGTCCCATCTGCAAAAGCAGGTCTGAGGGGGCTCAGTAGTTAGTGGTGGGAAGAGGCTGAGGCAACAGAGAAGCCAGGCAGGCTCCCAGTACCAGCCATCAGTAAAGTCCTTCAGACTTTTTATGTCCTCTCTAATTAGGCCATATTCAAATCTACCCGAGCCCTTCTTCTTGGCAGGACGCCTGCCAGATGGGCATAGTAATACAGAAATAACAAAAAGATTGGTTTGGGGTGATTTGGATAGTCAAGCTTGGACCTGGCCCATCAGTGTGATAGTACAGTCCCCTTCACAGTGCTGGACAAGTGCCCACCATCTCCAGCAGCCCCACTCATCCTCCCACATTTCTGACTGAAGGACAAACCTCTGCCTTTGGTCTCCAAACTCAGAACAAGTTCAACTACCCCCTGGATGTTTCTCTTCCTCCATCTCCTGCAACGCGGGAGCAACGCAGTCCTTGACTAAGGTGCTTGGGGCTGACTGGGACAAACCCAGGCCTCAAGAGCCCCAGGTTTGCAAAGAAACCATCACTTTCTCCAAATGTTTCATTAAGTGAAAGTGGTGCCTATATTTCTGGGACTTCAGGTGCTAGGAGAGCTCAGAGGGCCCATGGGAGAGCTCCCTCTCCCCCCAGTTCAGAAAGGGCAGCTCAGCCATGCTGGATGAGTACTGTATCTATCCAAGTATAACAAAGAGCTTCTCACTGATTTTTTTTAATTTTCAAATTTAAAAAGAGCACATAAAGCATAGCTAGTCCCATCAAAAGAAGCGCAAACCCTGTGAATGTTTACCCTGTGGAAGAACTCAGGCCAGTGCTGTATCTTGAGACATGACTAGCCCACTGCAGTGTTAGGAGATGTGTCATTACTTCTCCCCAGATATCAAAACCAGGAAGAAATAGTTGTCCTGGTAGTGCTGTCTGATTCCAAATTGTTCAAATGAAATGAAAAACATTAATGAATGCACATTTTTTTGCTCTGAGCTTAGTGAAATAACTTAGTAATTGATCATCTTCTTCAGTTGGATAACCTTAACACATCACACATGACAAAAAAGATAGAGACCAAGACCTTAAGTTGTACCATCTGACTCAGGTTTCCCCTTTGTACTATGCTGGATGTCAATGGAGCTGGTAAAAGAAGAAAGCACTAAAGATAACAGAAGAGACCTCATATCCCTGCACACGGGACTGTTCAGCATCTGTCTCAGGCCCAAGATGCAGCAGATGAAATCTGGGCTGCTGACAGTAGAAATGCCCCACCTAATGGCTGAATTTGTAAAGCAGGCTGCAGGCAAGCAGTGGTGGAAGCAGAGGAAAAAAGTGCCAGGAATAGTGGGAAAATTTAGGGAAACATTTCTTCTTTTATTTCTGTGCCACTATGGACACCATCCCAAAGAAGTTTGTCTGGTTGATCAGAAAAACCTGACAAGTAATAACGGGGATCCTTATGGATTTTGGGGCAGGGGGTTTTTCCGGAACACTAAAGTAAATCTCTGTTACCTGAGAAATGAACACAGGGATATGTATTACCAGCAAAACAGTTTTAACTATTGCACTCACAATGTGGTTTCCAAAATGTACTAGGTCCTGTGAGCTTTATTTCTCCTTTTCATTTCCATAAACATCTTTTAATAGAATTGAAACATTTTTCACTCCTTGATGAGAATTTAGGAAAAATGGGGGGAAAAAAAGCTTGCTGGGTATCTACTTTCCTGCCAACTAAAAGACTTTTTGTATTCTGAATAACCAAAGAATAAACAGGTCAGTATTTTACCTCTTATGACCTGAAGGACCTGAAAGACTTTAGGGAATTGCTACACACCTCCTGTTACTGCACTTGGTAGCAACCTCAACGTGTCCTCAGCTGTAGGTGCAAGAACAACTTTGTAAGATGGTGGGATTTTCATCTGACAAACAAGCACTGCAGCAGGCTCTCCATGGTGTTTGTCATGCAACAGCAGAAATGTAGTGCCAGAGGGAAAAATCACTGGGAAAGTAAAGCCATAAAAATCTATAATGCACTGAACTGGTTATCCTCAAAAAGCCACCAAATAGCTGTCATGGGCTCTGTTTTAAAAAATTGATAGTGATCCAGAATATTCAAAAAGGGGCATCTTATCATAGATCTGATTTTGGGGGAAAGTGGTCAGCATTTGCTCTCTGAAAATCAAGATTCTTTCGTAAGATGCCTCATGTTAGGCAACCAAAGCCCCTACTAAATAAATTGCCACAGATTCCTGAAATACAGGAGAGTTTCATGGGCACCTACTTGCCCCTGCACCTACAAAAGAAAAGCATAAGCAAAGGAATTGATGTGCAGGGATGGCCAGCTCCCCACAGCCCTGGAGGTGAATGCAGCCAGTGCCTTGCTTTTACCACAAGGAATTGCAACCACCTTCTGCAGGCTGCACAGCTTTTTTGATCTGCACAACGCCAGTTGCTGCAGTTGCTGGCTGAAATGCAGTCTAAAAAGTAGGTGAGTCCTTCCCATCCCTGTGCTTCCCAAAACTTCTGGAAGGAATCAAAGAAAGAAAGCTTCTGGACACTGTAGAGCCAGTCCATCCTTCTCAAGAAACAGCTGTGAAGTCGAATTACACCATCAGAAACCTTGTGCGCCTTGGGATTCATACCAATACAATGGACTATCAAAAGGCAGCTCTGGATTGCTAACCCAGTTACTGAGACCTTTCATTCCTCTCAGGAATGGGAATACTGCAGGCAGCAGTGACCCAAACACCCAAATAAGGTCCCACCAAATGTATCTCAATTCTAACTGTCTCCAAGCTCCAGGATACTGTTTGCAGAAGACCAGAAATCCCCAAAAGACATCTTCTTTATTAACTCATTTAAATTACACACATAATGTGACAAGAAAGTCTTACCGTTGTCATGCCACACAGATTTCTTAATAAAACTGCTTTCCTCCTCAGATGGGTTCCTTATTTGTACCACTGAACCTTAGTTGTGTGTTGAGGTTAAAATAGTAAAAGCATATAAAATAACACTCTAGTATTCATTCTGTCATTATCAGGGAAAGAGCATGAGAAATAAAGACAAACAGCACCTGTAAATGTCTCATCAGTACACCAACTGTTTTCCTTATGCCCAAGAGAGCTGACACATGCCAAGTTTCATGTGACAGCTAGGAATAGGTAGAAAATACAGAACATTAATTACACAAATGGCATGGCTTTGAAAAGAGCTCAGCAAACTACATTTTCTGCAGCTTGTTCCCTGCTGCCCTTTCCCTGCTGGCTCCTCAGACATGGGCAAAGGGAAGACTGTTTGTCAGGGAGGTGATGCTGGCCACTGAAATAGGAGCAGTGACAGGCTAAGGACCGGGTTGGTTGGACCAACTTTCTTCTCCTCTGCTGCCCATAGAGGGGGAGTGGCTGCCCAGGGCTGCACGACCTGACGTGTCCTGCCTTTGCTTGGTGAGGGCAGTTTTTAAATGCACACCTGAAACAAACCCTGCGCTGGGGCAGGGCTGGATCAGGTTTGGCTACCTGTGGTTCAAGGCTGGCAGAAGAAGTGAGTAATCTGGTGACCAAATCAGTATGTTAGGACTGTGAAAGGCCTCAGGCAGCTACTCCTTTGCATATAACCTTTGAGGAAAACAGCTTTTACTGTTGCGATTCCCAGATGCTGTCCTCCCCAGAACACAAAACTCCAGCAAAACTGAACCTTTGAACATGGAAATACAGTTACCCACTGAGTAGTCCAGTGTGACCAGCAAGCATTCCAGCCCTGCCTGCTGCTCAGCCACTAATGTCACTAAGAATTAAAAGAAACAGACTTGTGTAAGTACCCCATGAAACCAAACACTTAAGCCCAATGGGGTCCTAAGAAAATACGATGAAAATAAAGTTAAGCCTTGATTTTGTCCCCAGCCTCCAATGCAGTAGGCTTTCTGATGTCAAAAGAATCAGCCTTGGTCTATGCCTTGCTTCTCCCCCTGTGTAAGGGGAATGAATGACTCTTCCCCTCACCATGTCTTTATACACTTAAGTTCTGTGGGCCATGGCAGCCTGCAGAAGTGTATGCATGCAGATATGCTACCCTTCTGACTGCAGCCAGGAGCTCACCTGATGTTTCTAGGCAATGAGAAAACTCAGTCCGGATACTGCAGCTGTTATTTTCTATTACTTTTCTTCAGTCCTGTTTTCAGAATTCACCTGGAAGCAGATACGTGGCAGAGGTACAACCTCTGGGTACTGCCTTTTCAAACAAGCTAACACTGAGGCTTAGTTTTGAATTAAAAATTTGGTTCACTGTCTTTTTAAATATTTTTTTAAAAATAAGTGGACACTGCTCTCCAATGTATACCAGCAGTGCCCAACTCTAGGCAAACAGAAATGCAAAATCAGGTCTTGCTTTATGCTTTCTTCTTTAGAAACCCAGGTTTAAAAGGAAAATCATCTCAGGGGCTAAAGTACAATGACGTAATTGCCCAGTTCCAGGGGCTGAAGAAATTTCAACTTTACTTCTGAAGGCCATGAAATCACAACAGCCTCCACAAAGGTTGTTAAAATTTCTCTTCTAATGTTCTGTGACTAATGAAGGATTGCAAGAGTGTATTAGGTCAAGCAGCAGGTTGACTGAAGGCCAACAGGACGCTGAAGCTTTGGTAGGTTCTCTAGGCAGCCCCTCGTCTGGTGGCCGCCCCCCATGTAACCCTATGACGGCAGAACAGATTCCTCCACAGCAGAAGCTCCAGGTGGCACAAGACCACAACAAAACCTCTGGTAAGAGCCAGAGGAGGCCATGAAAGGCAGGCTTGGGTCTCACCCACAGCTGCTGGGACCAGTGGGGCCAAATGTGTGGTGAATTGTGGGTGGGAGACAGGGCAGTAGCAATGCTTCTCATTAGTGCCACGTGATTGTATTTAGGATGTGGCTTACAGGGCTGGCAAAGGGAGGGCTGTGAATTCTTGGGTTTCTCTGGAGTACTTTCAAACTTTCTGTTGCTGCAGGAGCCAGGCTATGTGTGTTTTTCTTTCAGCAGCTTAGAGATAGCTTTTATTCAAACTGGGGGGAAACTGAGGTTGCCTCAGTTTCCTCTTGGGTTTTTGTTTGAGGGCTGAATGGAAGCATTATTATGAACATGAAACAGTTTCTTTAGGTTTTGACTTTCTATGGTTAATTGGATGCAACTGTGATTCCAGAGCACTACAAAATAACCACTGAAATAAGGTAAATGTTCCCCGTTAAGATTTATTTCAAATAGAAAAATGCATCCCAGTAATATTCTTCCAGCCTGACAAAGAAAGCTCAAACTTCCTGAAACACTATGTTTTAGTATCTTTAAAAAATAAAACATGTTCTCATGGCAAAAATATGCTTATGAAACACTATGTTCTAATCAAAACTGTGTTTCATGGGACAAAACAGTGCTGATTTGTCGTAGCTGGGGGAGGGTGTTAAGGCCTGGCTGGGAAGCTGTGCTCTCTCCTTGCAGCTGAGACCAGACATGAGTTATAAGGGTAGATGAAGCCTGCTGCAGAAGAACATCAACTCTAATTTTTTTTTACATTTTTAAGCAATCCACTGGGATAGGATTAAGCTCCAGAGACAGACACTCTAAACTTCTTTGGGATACCACACAGAGAGCAATTTCCTGTTGTTAAATGGTGCACAAAAGAGGAGAAAATCCTAAGACCACCATAATCAAGGTGTCCCTGAGCTTGTGGGGCTGTCCCTGTCTCTGGCAAGTTGTCTCACTGGCCTGCAGATGGCGAGTTTGCTATGTGGAGATGTGCCTTTTTGCTGACAAGGAAAAGCCCTGCATCCTTAAGGGAGTCTGAAAAACAAATTCTGCCTGGAGATGATAGCTAAGAGTTAACTCTTCACCCTGCCCAACAGCTCTCCCACAATGCTTCATTTTGCGTGCATGACCAGCTGTTTGCCAGGCATGAGGATATTGCCCGGAAGATGGTAATATCAATACTTCAGCTGATCATTAAACATTCTCTTTGTAATGGAAATAGGGATCTTTGCTACCCACTTCAACAGCAGCCACAGTCCACAGCACAAAATCATTAAGACTGCTCTTCCAGGAGGTGGAGCAACAGTACATGATAATCACCTGATCATTTTCTAGTCCCCCCTACAGTCTTTAGTAATACACAGACGTGAATTAAGAGATACCCCTATTGACTGACTCCAAAGGTCCCACAGCAAGCTCCAAGATTAAAATTCAAGTAATGACTTTTAGCGTTACCGATCTCTGTGCCACAATGAGTTAAATTCTCCAAAGAGTTCAAAAATTTTGAGTTTGGGCCCCACTGAATCACTACATATTTCTAGGAGCGTATGTTTTTCATACCTGTTTTTTCAAAATCCGTGTTTGTGTTTTATCTGGATTATTTCACCAATTCACAAAAGAAAAATTATGAATACTTTACACAAGTAAAACCAAGATGTTACAAAGAGTACTTTTAATAGACAAAAGAATATATGTTTTTCCCTCACTGCTGACATGGAAACTCTGCTAAGCTCATCCTGTGACACATGCATTTCCTATTGCTGGCTTCCCTCTCTCCCTTTCCACTTTCCTACTTTTCCCCTTACATTTCTATCTTGTTTAAGGGCTACAAAATGAGAATGGAACATGAATCATGTATTTCCAAGAAACACAGAGAACTTGCTCTCTGGGTCAAATTTTCCAGTTATTGTTCAATAAAGACTCCTGAGCCCTCCCAAGAGCCTCATGAGAAAGAATTTCTTTCCAACATGCAGCTGCTCATTAATTCCTGGGAAAACCCTGAAAACAGAGTTTTCAGTAACGTAGTAATTTTTCCATTCTGAAGTTTCACTGCTGTTTTGTTAAAGAAAGCACTCATAGACATTAAAAAAACTCCAACATTTTGAACATGCTATTTTGGTCAGCTACACAGATGCACACATATACTGCATTCTGTTAGTAAACCTCAAATTTGGTGACAACTGGGTGCTCAAATAGCTAGAATAACTAAAATACTGGGGGGAGCTGGGAAGGCGTTTCCACCCCTCCGGTGCTCTAGGACAGTACCCACTCATCCTTGGATACTTTGGGATTTTTCCCTCTGCCACCACCCCAGCTGCAGGAGGAGCCCGGTAAGGAAGGCTGAGTCCTCTGCACCTTGGGTTCCTGGGCAGCACAAGGGACAGGCAGCTGGTGCTACTGCCAGTGTTGCTGCAAAGCAGGTAGCAGCATCCCCTCTGACATTTCCAGCACGGCAGAAGGATGCTTCCTCGGCTACCAGACCATAAATGAACAGCAAACAAGCCAGGTCTGTTATATTTCCACCAGGGCTGAGCTCTGCCATCATGTTCATCTCTACAAGCCACACGACCGTAAGAGCTGTGTCCTGTAATGCAACCCTGATCCAAAACCTTATATAAACACCAGCCTCCTCTTGCTCTGCCACCGCCGCCACTGTCCCCCCCTTGCCCATGGGAATGGGTGGGTTTTGCAAGAACCTGGACACATACACGAGTGCGTTTGCCCGTGGCTTTCCCTCTGCTCATCCAACACCCAGTGCTGCAGGGCTGCTGCCGTGACGGGAGCTGCCTTGGGGCTGCTGCAGGGCAATCAGCAGCTCCGTGACAATCAGCAGTTGTGGATCACAGAAGAGGGTGGAGGCTTCCTACAGTTCCAGGAAAGGAGAAATGCACAGCAAAGGCTGAGTGGAAACAAAGAGGAAATGTTGAATTATGCTCAGAAGAGCATGTTGCTGGCAAGGAGCAGCATTTGGTAACTCATCCCTCCATCAGTCCAGAGACTCTGCTTCATTCCTAGATTTTAATAGCTTGTCTTTGATCCCACAAAAGTTTTTGAGTCATGTGGGCAAAGCTAAGGGGAGCGGAGGCAATACCTCCATAGCATATTTCACCAGCCTGGGGGCATTCCCTTTGCACACACAGCACTTTTTGGCTGATAAAACTCAGCAGTTTTGGCTGACTAAACATCCTTTCCTTGCTTTAAGACCTTTAATGCCATTACCTCTGCCTTTCCTGATGCACACAGGGCTTCCAGGCTTGGTTGACAGTGAAGTTGCCACAGGGACTGAGGAGTACCAGATCATGGAGGTCTTAAAGCCCTACTACCACTTGGCACAGAGTGTATTTTTATATTTTATAGGATGGAAACCATTCAACTGCTTTTCCAGATTACTGCAGACAAAAATAAGCTCAGGGTTTGGTTGTCATTTAGATGATGTGGTTGTGCAGGGCTGAAAGGAAAACTGTACCACTGGCAATCTCTCTCTAAGAAGAGCATGGGCTCTTCCATGTCACACAAGTCATTTTTTGGAGTTCTCCTCCTTTCCTGCTCCCCCGCCCCCCCACCCCATCTCCTGATTTCTGCAAAGTTCTGCCACTTCAGGGCAAAAGGTGGATTTGGGAGTGCTGGGTTAATGATTGGACTCAACGATCTTAAAGGTAATTTCCAACTGAAATGATGCCCTGATACTATGGTCATGTGTGGATGGAAGGCTTTCCATTGCACATCCTGGCCAGAATAAAGTAATGCCTAATTCCCTAACACTTAAAAGATGGTGTTGGAGAGTTTCTTTGATTCCCACAGTTTTGGTGACACTAAGATTCTGTGATTCTACGATTCTATGTTGTGTCTGCAGTGGGCTCACTTCCTGCCCTGAGCACAAACCAACAGCTAAGTGGCTTTGCCTAACTGGAGCCCTTGCATTTTGTAGGTTCTGGCTCTTTCTTTCCCTTTTCCACAGCTGACAAAGTCTGGGTGGTATTTTGCTGAGATCAACAATCAAATCCTCCACAATTTACTTCAAGGCACTTTTGACATTCATTGATAGTGTCTGCACAGCGATTTCTTTGGGTGTTATTCTGCTGCAGGCATAGATCAAAGTGCTCTCTCTGACTCCCCGCTGCTTGCCACTCAACTTGCATTCCCCAGCCACCACAGCCAGTGGAAACTTTTCTAATGAGGCTGCTTTATCACTTAGAGACGTTATCATTATCAGCACTGTGGGTAGATCTGTGAGTGAACAGCTTGCTAGTAGTAAATGGCGATAAGAAAGATGCCCTTGGCAAAGGCAGATGGAATTTTGCCCTGCAATATCTCCCTTATTCCGGGCCAGCTCAGGATGCCCCTTTTACAAATGTGGATCTAGATGGCAAATGTGTTCACATGTCTCCTGCCAGAGATTACAGAGTCTTCTCTGCTTTTCTCCCCAATCAGTGATGGGGGAAACAGGTTTCTTTCTAGGGATTGCTTTGCTTCCCAAAACCTTAGAAGGATCACAGAATAGCAATAAAATTAAGACAATAGGAAATCATGGTTTCCATCCATGACACACACAAAACATAAAAAGTCAGAATTTTGTAGAAAAATCATTAACTCCATCAAATAATAAGAACTAAAGGCTGTAAAATTACTCTCAGGACTAATTTCTGAAAGGAAAAGAGAGGCAAAATAAAAGCATAATTCAATTTGTGGAAACAAAAAGAATTAATTACTTTTTATTACTATTTGCCAAGCACATGCTTTAGTTAAATCCTGAGAGCTGCATCTGATGTCACTAGCTCTAGGAACGTGGTTGTCTCTTCTGGCAGTCATTAGTGTTCTTGGTATGTACAACAGGTCTTCTAAAAATAGTCATGTTCAAATTAGAGCTGCAAAAACCCTGATGCAGTGATTCTCTGTGGTGTCCTGCCTCATCTCCCTTCACATTTGTCAAAGACAGATTTTGTCTCACCTTCTTCTAAAGGACTTTTACCCATTTTTAATAGTACAGACCATCAACTCAATTACTGTATTGCAGTATGTATGTTCAGAGAGGAGATCCAACATGCCTTTGTTTTTCGGTTTAATTAAAGGTAAGTGGTAAAACGGAAGTGACAAGATAAGCATCTTGCGTGTCCTTTTTTATCAGTATTTCGGCGTTCACAGCTTTGCTCCTTGCAATCATCTGCTGCAAATTTCTCAAACATTATTTGATGTTACTCCACTGGTTTTCAAAATTATTTAGCAAGAAATGTTAAATGCAGGCTGGACCCAGACGACTGAAGGTAGTTCTGTGAGTCAGGGGAGTGCAAGTTGCAAAAGCCACTAACTGCACAGGAGGATGTATTTACAAAAGGTACTGAAAGGTGCTGGAGAAGCGAATCAGGCCATTGAAAAGCTAAGCCAGACATTGATTCTTATGTAAGTGTTACCTAATTGTTACTTCTTCCCGGAAATCAGTCCACCAGAGCTGTCTTTTGTTTCATTACAAATGACCCTTTGTGAGGACCCTTGACAACAACTGTGAGGTTTTTAAGTACTGTTTCTTATCCCTACATAAGCTTGACTGCAAGGACCAGCATTAGCTCTCTCTCCTGGGAATATGAAAGGTATTGTCAGGGACATAGTATCACTGCTGTGGGAAATACACCACCTTGTTAATCCTGCATCTGTTTCATGCTAGAACCTACACTGTGAACTCTGACCACCCCTTGTAGTAACCACACAGCAGTACTCTAAAATACAGCCAGTGCAATCAAAAGAACCACCAGTGCTTTTCCACACAGAGGAAGTCCCAGTCATGCTCATGAATACTGTGCGCACTTTGAAAGCTGAGTCCTCCCTAGAAGAGGACTTCCAAGAGTCCCCTCTTTCTTTTCCTTTTTTTCTTTTTTTCTATTTTTTTTTCTTTTTTTCTTTTTTTTTTCTTTTTTTTTTTCTTTTCTAAGCCACTGGCTGAACCTAACAAAGTTCTCAGCAAGGTGTCCATCTTCCTGGTATCTGACCATTTGATTCTCAGCTTGCATGTAGGTGCTAGACTTGCAACTTTGCTGTGAGCAATAATTGCACAATAATCCTGTGATGTGCAGGGGGAAATTCAGCATTCTTCTGCACAATATCCAATGCACCAGCTGGTTTTGTCTACCAGATGGAAGGCTGAACTTGCTTTTATTCTACTTGCAGCTCATTCATGTTTACTTTCCCTTACTTCCCAGATGTGAAGTAAAACTGTGACTATACCCTCACATTTATGATATGATTTATGATTTGACCTGCTTTAATGTACAGCCCCTGCCTCTATTTCTTGTAACACAAGCAAAGAAATGCCACATGAGAGACAGAGCAGCCACATTTAATACACTTTATGAGAGCCAGTTCGTTCCTTCAAGCAGAGACTGGATATTTCCGTCTAGGAGGAGTGCTAGATCTCCCCAGCACTGTTTCCTCTGGATCAGCAGCTCCGTGTTGCACCTTGGAAGGCTCCAAGAGCTGGGTGGGTTTCAGAGCTGGGCACTGGAGCTGGAGAGAGAAACCACCTTTTTTCCCAAGTGAAGGCCTGAGTGACAAATTTTCACACTGGAGGAGAATCATCTCTTCTTGAGTGATTCATACACTCTCTCTGATCCTCGACTGCCACAGCTGCTTGAACCCCAGGGGCTAGAACAGGATGAAACAAAGAACTGAAAATTATTAAGAGGCATGAAGAACACTCAGCCCATTCCGTTGACTTCTGTGGGATCGAATCTGAGCTTTCTTTCCTGAAAAGTGTTTCATTTATACAAACTAGTCTGTTGCCCACATATAAAAAAACCCATTAAATTCTCAAAGTCTGTAATCCTCAACAAATTTTATACAGGGCATTTATGCTGCCATCAAAATACAAAAACCTGTGTCTGAGAGAGGACAGTGTAGTTAAGAGAACTGCAGCTGGAATTACTTATATAGTCATTCCTTTGAATTCTATATGGTTTCATCACATGTAGATATCATGGGCTAAATTGTAACTGAGTGTGGCAGAGAATCAGGGCCCCTACAAGGCATGTCCACAAGTCTAATGGTCTAACATCAATTTAAGTATTACTTACATATTTTGGTGAGTTGATTTGCATCTACATGTGGATTATTACTACAGTCAATTTTTCATCAACAATTTTCCATCAACGTCTAATAAGACAACGATCACACTTTTGCAACCACATTAAAAAAATTACTTTGCACAGATCAGGAATGATAATAATTATCATAAACCTTACTTGAGTGTGTTCAGAAAATTAGCAACTGCTCATGCAGGATTGGCAGTGACAAGATGTCTTGTGAAAGGAAATTATAAAAATAAGACCATTGGAGTTTCTGAGCGGAAAATTTTTGAAAAAGATGTTTTTCAGAAATAAGATAACACCAAAATAGTACTTGTTGCAGAAGCAATACAAATGTGCAGCACTGTCACACTCAATGATTGCCATGGCTCCCTGAATAATTATAGCAAATTAAGTTCTATAATTTTCTTTAATTCATACACAGCTAAAATAAAATTTCTCTGTTGAAAAAAACCAACTGGTGTTTTGTTGACAAAAGAGCTACACTTGAAATGGAAAAAAGAATCAAACAGCTGACTGAGAACATACTATTTTTGTATCTAATTATGCAGCAAACCATGGAAATACCAAATTGTTGCTGCTGGTTTTCAGTGTTACGCTTCCCTCTTCAATGTAATTACTCTAAGATGGGAAAGGACAGTGTCAGAAATACCTGAAATATGAAAAAGGAAAATTAAATTATTTCAATTTTGACGATGTACCAGTTTGTGATAGTACTAGGGACATTTATATGCAAATTAGCACAAAATGAGAATGACATTTTTACTCCAGTACTAGTCATGTGATATAATTTGTAACCTGACAAAGTAAGCCAGAAGAGAGTCATAATTTGATCCTAGATGTTGCAATCAAAGTTTCTCCCCTTCCAAAGGAATTTAAAAACATGATACTTCAGCTGATATCCTGATCCCATGTAAATACTGAGGCATGTCTGTACTGATGGTTGTTGCTATAACCTTGCAGTTCCAAGAAGCTTCACTTGCTCTTGCTGTCAAAGCCAGTTTTAGGTTTTCACAAAACTTCTTCTTTTTCTTTCAGGCTGTGAGTTTGAAAAATACACAGGGAACAAACATGCAGAAAGCTATGGTGAAGAACAACCTCCTTGGGAGCACATTACCTTTTGCAGAATTCAACACTCCAAAGCCTGGAACTCACAGGAAGGGAATTTGCTGATTTGACTTAAACTCAGTACCCCGTATGTATGCATTATAAAATCGTATTTAATTACAGCAGCTTCACATCTGTGCTCCTACAAAACTCATCCTTATTCCATGTGTGAAATGGATGTCTGTTCCTGAGTGGGTAGATATACCTTCTTCTCTTTGCACCAAATTATGTCGTTACTTTAAGAATTTGTTTTAACTTAATGCCTTATTTTTAGAGAAATGCCTTACTGCATAGAGACAACCAAGTGAAACAGAAAATGTTCTTCACAGCTGAGACCATGTATTTACATGCAAATAGTGTATTTAAAGACCTGTAATGATAACTCTACCTGTTTCCTACAGATTAGGATGCTACTTGAGACAACTGAAATGAGAGACCTTGCAGAGGAATCCTGATGCAGAAGCAACCAAAGACCAGGAGAAGGTTTGCCTTAACTTTTCTCGACTAGGACCAAATGCGAAATCATAATAGACAGAAAGAGAACATCCAAGTTAAAGCCCATCCCTAATCAATAGATATTTGAGCTACCAGATTTGCTAGGCAGGATACCTTCACAATTGGGGACAAGAAAGAAAAGGGGATGGGACAAGCAAGGAGTTAATAATCCCCAATCTTGTCTGTCATCTCTCCCTATGAAATTTCAAAGTTCAGTTATAAGCCTTGTACTCATGCAGCCAGGAAAGTAAACATCATCAGTGTGATTTAAAGGGCTTTCAGCATACCCCTCATGATCATTCAAGTAGATAAGAAAAAACAAAATAAACAGAACAAAGCCATCTAGAAAATACTTCACTTTGTCAGTTGAATAACAAACATGTTTTACACAGTTGCAGCTTGACCTAAGGTAGATTAATGAATTTCTCTCCTGCTCTACTCAATTCCACACCATTGGGTTACTGATCTGTGATAGCTACTGACCTTTTTCCTAAGGACACTCTTTTCTCTGCCTTAGGAACGCTTCCTGCTAATAACGTTCAAGTATCTTTCCCATATCACTTCTGACATATAATTTTGCTGTGTTTTTCACACTGAAGGCACTTCCATATAATTTCTCTGCCCCTGCTGTTTCCAGTATTGTCACTTACAGCCTTGAGCCTCCTTTTCTGACGCAGCTGGAGGATGGCAGCTGAGTGCAGAAACGTTTCTGCAGAGGTTTAAATGGGTAATGTTGATTCTCCAGGCAGCTGCAGTGCTATGCAGCAAGCTTTAGAGCTCCTTTTTATAGATTCTCTTATCAGTATGCTTTGACTCCCGGGGCCACCAACATACCAAGAATAATCAAAATACTGGCAGTTCCCAGACTACATGTGGATATAACTTGTCCTAACAGCTAGTAACCTTCATAGACATGAAGCTGCGAAGCCTTTAGGGAATAGCAGAAATTAACTTCTTAATATACATTTCTGTCCTTGCTATGCAGTCTCTGTTCTAAAGTTCAGTGAATGCTGATGGAACAATTCACGTGAACAGGTTTAATCAGGCCTGCAGACTACAATTATGTAAGCATGATGCAATTTTCTGGGACAAAAACATGGAGCAAGTTCAGCATTTCATTACATTTCATTATGGATTGAGAGCCTTAATCCAGATGTAGGTGAGGATTGACTAAACTTGGTAGGTAGCTGGTTGTAACAGGAACTAAAGGTGTCTGAATGTGACGGTTGCATTCCTTAACTTCATTAGCTGGATGAATTGTCTAGTCCTGGAGCACATTATGTCTAGGTTAGAATATAGACAAGTAGTGACATATATACATATATATATACACACACACACGTTTACTTCTTACTGGATATTCTATACTGCCAAATCTACTTAACCTTAACTGTTTTCCCCAAGTATGGAGCAGCAGATTCACTTTAGGTCGTGGAAAAGTAGCTCAAGCCAAATGATGCAGAGTAGAGCTCCAAGGAAGCAGGGTACTCTTGTGTGGTGTGGTTAACTAAGTGCAGACACAAAGGTGAGTGGCTGTATGGAAAATCACATGAGCTAGGGAATCCATGTATGCTGTGGGAATTTCATCCCTTACTTAGGATATGAGAGCACTCAGTCAGTAGTGAGAATTATCTTTTTACCTCTTCTCCAATGCTGCTGCATTCATATTTTTAAACAGGGGCTATGAAACAATTTTTTGAGAAGTTAAGGTTTTTTAAAAATTTAAACTCCTGTCTGGATCTGAAAAAGCAGAGCTGCTACCTTTGCTGGAAATGGTGTTTCTCACTGGTATTTCTTATGAACAGATCCAGCTGTCCTGTTTTAAAAAATATTAGGCACACTATAGCCATGTAAACTTACATTCACACACAGCTTATTCTTTCTTGGTCCTATAGTGCTTTTCTTTCCCCTAACAATTTCTATTCTTTGGCCTCCTTGAAGCCAGCAAAAAAGAACCTCAGGGGAAAAAATCCCAGACACATTTCTGATATATAAAATAATAAATATATTTCTTCCATTCTTGGATGGATAAAGAATCCTTATGGTCCCCATAGGCAGGCAAAGAAATACTTCCAGCACAAATATTTTTAGGGAATTTCTCCTGATGCCCCTTCTCCCCTTCTGGCCTTAAGAGTAACAAAGGCTGTGGGGAGGTATGTGAGGAGCTGGACCACATTTCAGCACTGCTGATACATCAAACATAGGAGACGTCGCACACATTTCACAGCCTTAGGAAGCATAAAGCCACTCCAGACTAATTCTTGATAAGGCTGAGAATCATACTGGTATTGTTATTTAGCAACTGCTCTGCAAACACAAGAAGGGAAGTCTTGCTCACTAAAATGCAGGGTATGAGATAAGCAAAGCTTTGGACGCCTCAGCCCGTGAAACACTCATCTGCTGTCTTCATCTGCCTTTGCAGGGAACACATCTAAATGCCTACCCTTAAAGGGAAGTCACTATTTTAAGGACTTACTCTGGCAGCAGAACGATGAGAATTCCTACCAAACACATTCACCATAACATAAAAGCTTCAGGGATAAGGTTCAGATGCAGAAACGGGGTGGGGGAGAAGTTATATAAAGTACATTTCCTTTTGCACCAGGTGGCAGATAGGAAGGCTGTGAGCTTCACTGGTCTGAATGTCAACTAAGCCTGCCCTTTTGCACTCTGCCACTGTCACCAGCTCCTTCAGAAGTAAAGGATCAAAAGTAAATAGTATCCTTTTCTGCTGATCACACCACCAAGCACATGCAGTTTTCAGATTCGAGGGTTTGTGCATTAGTTTCTTTGAATGCCTTTAAAAGCAACATGATATCATCTGCCCAGAAGAGAGCAGCATTGATACCCTGGGAAGGACAACCAAGGTATTATGTCTTGCCAGACAGTGGGCTGCCTCGTATTCTCAGACAAAATATGGGGATCCAATTATTGTGCTGAAATTTAGGAATTATTTCTATTAATCAATTAATAACCTAAGCATTCTTAATGGGAGCTTTTGTGTGTGACAAGCACAAATTTGAGTCAGCCACACAGTTGTGTTTGTGTTAGAGCAACAGAAGCTGTTCATAGCATTTGAGGCTTGAGTAAAAGTACACTGTGCTATAGACAAGGCTACCCTTGATGCACTGCAGATGTACCTTAATTAATCACAGAAACAATCTGCTATTTGCAGAGAACTTTTGATTGATCCATTTTAAAGGGCACATGCACTAAAGAGCCTGATGTTGACGGACAAAGTATAACCCCGTTACCTAAAAAGCCTGTGGCTTCAGAATTTAGAGGAGAAGAGGATATTCTGCCTAACTGGGGCTTCCTTCTTTTCTTCCGTAGGACAACATTGCCTCCTATTCACACCTCTGCCAAGGATTTTTTGTGAGACTGTGACCATCTCGCTGGGGCAGAGCTGTTTGCTGAGCGTGCCTCTGCCTACGCTCCGCCAAGGCAACGCTGGCGGCGAGTCAAGCGCAGCTTGGCGCGGGCCCCGGCCGGCTCTCCCCGGGCTGGGCTGCAATCACGCTCCAGTTCTGCCAGCACCCGAGCGCCTCCGTGATGCCGCACAGTAATTTGAGCAGGACCACCCTCCTGCAGGAGAAGCCCTATGCCCGCTGAAGCACAGAATTTCCCGCCCCCTCTCCCACCAAAAAAGTAATAATTACATTTTGCTGAGCATTCACAAATTTTCACAGCACCGCAATGGCAGTTAAACCACGTACAAAGCTCTTTATTTTGTTTTTCCTTGCCATTGGAGCCGAACTGCTTTTACATTTCTGTGTGGGTGACTGCCTGTGATCCCGCAGAGGGGAGGTAGCTTTCTTGAAGAGTGTGCTGGAACAACTGTTGATCTCCCTTGTGAAATCCCATCTGTTGTCTGCAGCAACTCTTACTTGCTGGCTGAACAAGATAATGTTTCCCCAGCAGTAGCTGTAATTTTCCAAGCACTTTACTGGGTGCAGAGTCAGAACTTGATTCAAAAAGGACAAGCAGGGATGTAATTTTGCTCTCTCCCTTCTGTTTTGCAGTGTGTTATGAATTAAGCTGCTGACAGTCAGGTAGGGCTGAGTGCTTGTGGGGCTTCAGGCTTTGTTCGAGACCTCTAAAGATGAAGAACAGAGTGCTAATTTTAGAGGTGGATTCTGGAAATGGGAAAGCCAATATTTTTGGTATAATTTTGTGTATTATTACTCCACATTTTTTACAATCTGCCATTTATTATTTAAATCATATCTAAATGAATGTTAGTTTATGGTGGAAACTAATCAGAAGGAGCTAAAGTTGGCAATATTTCAGTGTCTTAGAAAAAGGTTCTTCTTCACCCAGAGGGTGGCTGGGCACTAGAACAGGTTCCCCAGAGAAGCGGTCACAGCACCAAGCCTGACAGAGTTCAAGAGGCATTTGGACAATGCTCTCAGGCACATGGTGTGACTCCTGGGGTGTCCTCTGCAGGGTCAGGAGTTGGGTTTTGATGATCCTTGAGGGTCCATTTCAACTCAGAATATTCTGTGATTCTGACTATAATGAATAATTTAGGGAAATTAAAAAGAAGATTGTGACGAATTGGGAAAAAAAAGAAAAACAAACAAAAAAAACCCATAAAAAATAACGCAGCCACCTCTTC
>VZRQ01006895.1:735263-831057 GCA_013397975.1 Machaerirhynchus nigripectus
GGCCGCGGCGCTGCTCGGCCTGAGGAGCGCCCGCCCGCTGGGCGCCAGCGGGGCGGCCGATGGCGAGGCGAGAGGACGGGCGGGACTGGGCGTACAGGTAGGGCTGCCACAGGGCTGAGTTCGGACCGCGCCAGCCGCGCACGGAGGGCGAGCTGTGCCTCCCCGAGCGCTCGGAGCCGGCCCTGACGGGGGGCTGCGGCCGGGGGAAGCCCCACGGATCGGCCCAGGCGCGGCTGTGGCTGAGGGCACCGAGCGGCCACCGCAACCTTCCCTGCCCGAGGGCAGCCGGGCAAGGTGGCTTCCCTAAAACCCTGCGTCCTCCCTCTTTGTTTTCCTTTTCTACCTTAGGAATGGAGTGGAGCATGAAATCAATCTATACTTGCTGCCTGGGCAGTCGCAGTGGTAAATAAGAGATGTGTGTTCATAGACGTGTGAGGGGGTTTTGTGTCAGTGTGCGTGTGTGTTTCCGTGTTCTGTGTCTTCGGAGAAAACTGTGTCGGGGGTCTCGGTGCTTTTTACACCTGTGGTTTTTGTGTCAGATTTGAGGAGTACCTGAATACTAAGGTGACTCTTCTAAGCAGCCAACAATGTAATAACAATCTGAGGTCTGAATATTTAATTGTTCCTCATCTGATTCATGCTTTACTACCTGTGACGCTCCCGTGAGCCAGTTTTCCCAAGGCTGTGCCAGTGCTGCTCCATGGCCAAATTCCTATGCCATGAATGAAACAGGCGGTGTTTTGGGAAGTTAAACCCTCAAGCCTATCTTGAAACCTTGTCTGAGTGGACAGATCCCTCTGCCTGTTTAACTTCTGTGAAGCCCAGTAATGTCCTGTACTCACGTGGTAGTTGGCAGGTATAGAGCACCCTGGGAAGTTGCCATTAATCTAATTTAGCAAGGTGAGTTGATATATTAAAACAAAATCAGCCATTCAGTTCTGATACTCTGTCAGTATTGTGCTGCCTGAGATAACGCGCTGAACACGGAGCAATTGTAAAAGATAATAAAATAAGCATTTTGGTACTACACATGAAGAAGGTAGATTGACACAAGGATTTGTCTTTTTCCAAGTTGTATATTTTCATGAAGATCATTTCAGAAATTACTCATTTAAAAAATAATCTTTGTAACTTGTTACACTTGTACTTTCTGTTGTCATTTTTCTGCACAGAACTGTGTGAAAAGAGAGTTCAAGCCGTGTTGGAGCTGTTGTGCTATACCTCATACTTTTCAACTGTTTGCCTGTATTGTGGAGAAAAATACCTCCCAGACTTTTATGTGGCCATAATTTTGTGTCAGTTTTGCACACAATGGCTCCTTTTCTCCAAAAACTCCTTACTTAAAAAAAAACCAGTGAAATCTGTAAAACTGACTGAAGAGTGCATGTTTTAATTAATTTACTTAAACAGCTTTGATATGCTAAATGGAGTGTAACAATTTGTGTAAAGTAGGTTTTTGCTGGGAGGAGGGAGTCTTGAGCTGCTTTTAGAAATAGCAACTGGAAGTTATTTAAAGCATACTTGCCTTTTTTCTTTTTTTCTCCAGCCGTAGGTATGTAGAAACATTATTACAGGAATTCTTTTTTATTTTGTAGGGTTGATCCATATGGGTTTGAAAGGCCAGAAGACTTTGATTATGCATCCTATGAAGCATTTTTTTCCAGATACCTAGTGGTACTCACTAGAAGAGCAATAAAATGGTCCAAGCTCCTAAAGGGGAATAACAGTATACAGAAGAGTTTAAAAGGTGAGCTTCCTGTCTCCTTATAGGTAGAAGTGCATTATGTTGGGATCAAGATAAATGGTATTCAGTGGGTTTGTGGTTTTTGAATGTTGAATACTATTTCTGTCTTCAAATGAAAACCAGTAGTATAAACAGTAATAACGCATAAGCAAGTATGCTGCTGTTAAAGGGATTTCATTTAAACCTTCCAAAGGAGTAACCCTTCTTCAGCACACGAATATCTTGTTACATCTGTAACCCAGGTATTATGGCCACTGGCACTCCAAGATGCTGTTTTGCAGCTGTTTGCTGTATTGTACTCTGTAATCTCTTTAAAAAGACATGAGATTATGTAGAAGATGCTGTCTTGAACCCCAGGGATCAGGATGTTAGGGCTCTCAGTTGCTGCCTCTTTTACAGTTCTTTAGGCTGCTGAGATTTTCCAGCTCTCCTAATCCTCCTTATGTAAAATGATGTTGAGCATGCAGCTAAAAAGGTGTGTACTAAGAACTGATGATGAATGCCTTAGGAAATGAAGAAAGTAAGATTAATGCAGGGGCTAATGCAACATTGGATAAATTGCTGATGGAAGTGTTAATGTCGGCTTCAAAGAGCATGAAAACCTCTAATAATGTTTTATCTTGCAAGAGATACAGGTAGAAATAGAGTGAGTCAGAAGGTGTCAGGGAATCCTGTGAAACTAAAGGGTGGGGTTTCCTCCCACTCTCTCTCTGGGTTATGTTTTCATATAAGCATCCTAAATTTTCCTGTTTGCTCTTAATGGTGATATTCAGGTTGCTTTCTCTTTGGGTGTCTTTTGGAGTTGGGCAGAGTTCTCTGTAAGTATGGTAAAGTGAGTGAAATCAAGCAAAAGTTAATCAGACACTGATTGTAACATAGCTAAAGTATTCAGAGCTGTGTTCCAGGTGCAGACTTTGGCTGGTGATCCTGATGGTTTTGTTGCTGTCGGGTTGTTTTCTTCTATTGGCACCAGAAATGGGATGATAACTAGTGAGACATTTTAAATATAACAGTGTATTTTGTGTACAGATGTCTGTTTTAAGGGTGAGAAATTCCAGAAAATGTAGGTTTGAGCTGCTAGATCATACGCTGCTAACCAGAAAGTATCTACTTCTACCATCTTATTTTTCTTACAAATGTAAAAATGCTTTTGTTTGGGGTGTCAAGTTTGAATGTAGTGATAACTTCGTGCCATTTTGAATTAGTGAGGATTTTGATATTTTGTAGAACTTAGTCTTCTAGTTGTGAAAAAATAATGTCAGTTTCGATTCATACCCTTAATGTGTGAGTGGTAACATTGGCAGCTTTTAGTAGTTTCTGTGTGTTCATTTAATTTCTCTTTCTTTGTGTTCCCAGTTCTAACATTTTAGAAACAGAATGTTGTTGTGATTGTGCTAACAGTGTGAATGCTTTTGGTCTTATTTTGGAGCCAAAGCTTTGACCGAATCTCTCAACTTGTCCACCAGGCTTCAGAACCAATGGTCATGCTGCCCCACTGGGCACATAATGGCAGCAGCCTTTAAAGTGGCTTCAACTGTCTCCAGCAGGCTGCTTTTTATGAAACTGGGATTCTGTAAATCCACTGATGAGGACAGGCAATAGCTCTGGACTGTCTCAAGTCCTTGTGGGCTGGTGCATCATCTTTGACGTTACTGACTTTTGCTAACAATACTGGGATTTGTAGGCTATGGATTCTCACATATACATGTAATTCTAGGGAGAGTGACAGGAATAAGTAATACTGGGGCAATGTAGTCCGAGTGTAGATCCAGAGTTGTTACAAAAAGCTTCCTGCATTATCCTCAGCTGATACCTCAGAGGAGGAGAGTGAAAGGTTGACCTGTGCAATTACTGATTTTTAAGTACTTTCCTTCTCATATGGGTATTAAGATTGAAGTCTGTGACATGAACATGGAATTGTGTAAGAGCAGGTATGTGCTTTATCCTGCAAGATGATTATGCAGTGACTTCCTTGCAGGCAAACAGCAGAAGCTCTGCGGGTTATCCACTGAATTTCCCTCCTCCAGGACCTGACTTCATTGCTGTGAAGCTTTGCTCAGGGCTGCTTGGCTCTGCCATTAGCTAGAACTGAGGAGAGTATTTGGTTTGCCACTTCCCTCCACGAACGCAGTAGCTATGAACCACTGTTGTGTGTTGTGTCCTGCTGAGAGCAGACATGCAAGAGGCAGTGTATGTGTGATACCCCAGTAGTTCCACACCCATTTGTCTACACACAGAGAAGCTCGTAATTTCTGCCCAGGCGAACAGGAAGAAGTGATGACTTGTGTTAATTTTCCAGTTTGGAAATGTGGCATGTTCACATGCTACTGAGTTTGCCTCATATCCAGGGTGGTTTGTATGTACATAATTCTGTTCCACTACAAAGAAAAATAATTAGACTACATTTTAACAATGGTAATTAAGCAGTGTATCCTGTTGTTCTGTATTGCAGCCTGCTGGCAGGGTGGGTCATGGGAATTTTGGCCGACAGTTCCTTTCACTCACTCTCCAGTCTCTTCCTTTTTGTTATTTTTCTGGTTATTTTGTTTCTCTGCCTACCTTTATCTTCACCTTGTTTCCACTGCACATGAGAGTTTATAGTCAATGTTTGTCACTTGCCTTCTTTCTCTCTCTCTCTCTCTCTCCCTCTGCCACTATTGAGAGCCTCCTAATTTTTTTCCTTGCTTCGTTCCACTCTGTCTTTATGGGACCAAAATACAGCTTTCTTCTCTGTTTTGTTTACAGGTGGGCAGCAAACTATGTGACATAATTGCTCAAAATATCCTAATTCTGACCAAATTCATGATACACAAAAGAATTTGGCTATTAGTAGATTAGTCAAAAGTGACCAGTAGCAGAAGACACTTTCTGGTCTTTGATAAAATACAGTGAAAGGGAAAAGTAAATTTATTAAACACTGGTTTTAACAGGAGCACTTCTGTTTCAGCCCACTTGGCGGAAGGCAAGTCAGCTTGACTGGAACTTGAACACTTACAGCACTGATCTGCTCTGTTTCTTCTGTTATGTGTTCATGAAATAAAGCTTTCAGTTCCTTGTATGCTGTTTGCAGCTCTTTTGTAGAATTTTTCTTCTAGGGCCCAAGTTTATTTCCTCAACGTTCAACAGTAATTGTTGATAACTGAAAAAGTGCAGATGCTTCTCAAAATCACACTCTTCTAATATTTTTAAGATGAGATAATTTTTAGTTTTAAATGTTGTTGGGTTTTTTTTTTTTTTTGGCTACAAAATCTGAGTCTATGGTGTACAGTGAAACAGTGTTAATGGGGGAAAAAGGTAATACAACACTTACCTTGAAGCAGAAGTCTCCAAAATTCTCATATTCTGCCATCAAACAAGGACAGGCAGGTTTAAGTGACTTATTTTTACATCTTGTTACTATAAATAGTGTATAGTATTGGAAAAATGTTATTTTCTGTGTCTTTTTCTCTTGAAGTTACTTTGGGTATTTATCATCACTTTTAGACTGCTACCCTATCAGGTAGCTGTTTTTTCTTGTAACAAGGAAAACAGTTCATGAAGTGTGACTCTAAACTTGTGAAACTGGCACTAAGTGTCAGAGGAAATTGAATTATTAAGAGGGGGCGAGGGTTTTGAAAAAATGGATGTTTCATATTCTGTTAATGAACAGAGGCAAAAATTTTACATGAAGTTATTTCTTACCTATGTATGTTCTAGAATTTTACTCAAGGCTTGCGGGTATTCAACAGTGCTACCAATGCCAGATCAAGCAACTGGCATTGGATGTGTGGGTGGAGACCCATGCATGATCTGGCTTCATCTGGGAAAGCTTCTTAGATGTTACAGTGGGAGGATATTCTGCAGTGTCAACTGTTGTTGCAGGTTTCTTAGTTCCCAAGGATAATGTGGAAGAGAGCCTATATATATGTATTTGTATAAACAGTTCTATGTATAGAAGATGATATATCTATCTACATATATAAATGATACCTATTAAATTGCAACTGTCCTTATTTTCAAAACTACTTTGCTGCTTCTGAATGCCAGTTTGCAGATCCTAGCAAGTATTATAATGGTGTGAGGAAAAAAAGCACAATGTAAAGGGCTTTGCATTCCTCAGGGAGTGAGGGAGCTGGGTCAGTAGTCACTTGGGGTGATACAAGCCCCTGGCTGTCTATTGCCATGAGAACGATGACACTGAGGAATGATGAGTGTGTGCTGTGCTGCAGGCTGCTTTCCCCCGTGCCACTGTCAAAGGCTTGTCCATGCTTCTCTTGAATTTAATGTGTTTTGTTGGATATCGGTGTTAGCTATGCTTCCAGAATTTACAATTGTTCCAGAAAAAAAATACCATTGGGATTATGTGTTAAAATATGATAATCCAGTATTTTAGCCAGTAAGTTTGTTTCTAGGCTCATCGGAATGTCTCTTGTTAACCTAAATGGGACTGGTTCTCAATGCTCATTCCTGTATTTGCTATGTCAGTTTATAGGATTTCTTGAGCATTATAGCTCAAAACTTTGTAAAAAAGATTAAGTGGAGATTATTAAACCACCATGGAAACAAATAAATTATTTCCAGTCTAAAAGAAGGTTGTAGTTAAGGTCGTTTTACAGCTAGAACTGTAGAGACTGTAGCCCGTAGTATAAATCCTCATTGAAAAGTGAAACAAAAACTCTACCCCAAAGACCAGGTATTTATTACAAATATGTTTCTTTGAGAGAAAACTCCAGATTTTAGGTGGGTGAAATGCTTATTATATGTGCATGTTTATGTTGGGTGACACTGGGGAAGCAGCTTTGGGTCCTAAAGGATAGGCAGCTCTAATTAGGTGGAATGTATTTAGAAGGTGTCTGGCTGAGTTGTACAACCTTGCTTCACTCTGCTGTTTTTAAGGCCTTTAATTTAGGCAGCGTTTATTACAGAACTGTGTGATTCAGTAAAACCTGGCTAGGTAGTGATACTGTATGTGGTAGTGTGTGGGTGGAATAAAAATCCCCACTTGGATTTGAGTCCCATAAAATGTAGAGAGGAGAAGTTGATGCTTTTATTGATACAACCTGGTTCATTTAGTAAGAAATGTCTGTTTCATTTGTCATTTTCTTCTCCTCCAAAAAGGAGAAGAATCTCAAACATTCAGCTGTCTTTTTGGGTCAGGAAAGGTAATGCTGATTTAGGATTATGTACCCATAAACAGCATTGACTCCTTATTGATATTTTTCATACCATTCCCAGGAGGAAGCTGCTTTCATTGTCATTAGCCTGATGCTTCTTCCTGTAATCTTGCATCATAGTTATTTACACTGAATCATCTGCTTAAAAAAAACCATAAAGCACACCCTAATGATGAAAATTATGCAGGAGATAAGAGCTACTTTAGATTTGAAAAGACTTCCCCACTTATTCTAGGAAAAATCATCTGCTGCTCACTCACATCTCCAGTTCTTCCGGGGTTCATTTAGATAGGAAGCACGTATTTCATATTCCTCGGTTTCTGCTGCATTTCCGTGGTCAGGTGCTAAGCTGAAGCCCTAGGGTTGCGTTAGCATGGCCATTGATGTTAGGGCCGAATGGGCAGAGCCATCATGTCAGAGGCCACTGGTGATGTAGGAAAAGTCAGGTCAGTGCTTGTCTGAATGAAAAAAGACAAAGGTCAAGGGGAAACTTTGCGGTTCATAGCTCCATCCAGAAAGGCAGAAGAGGAGGAAAGGATTCAAAATTCTAACAAGGGAAGAGAGGAGGGAGGAAAACCTGAGTCTGGAGATCTGAAGGGGGAGTCTGAGTGACAACTTCGGAGTGAATCTAAAATATACTATGCAGCTGAGAATTAAATGCTTATCCTAAGGGGTAGCATAGGAGAGAAAAACATAATAATGTCTAGTCAAGAGTTTTCCTATGACTTCTTAACTTTAGGTTGCTCATTTAAAAAAGAAAAATACAACTGGATTTTTAAAATTTATTTTAAAAATGAACAAACAAAACCAAACTTCTTGTCTTGCAGTAAAGAGATACATCAGGAAAGGCATCCCCAATGAACACCGTGCATTGATCTGGATGATTGTGAGTGGCGCTCAAGCCAACATGGAACAAAACCCTGGGTATTACCAGAGACTGCTTGAAGGGGAGAAGAATGACAAGCTGCTTGAAGCAATCAGAACAGGTTATTCTCTTGATAATGCTGTTTATCCATATTTATCCATCCTATGTCCTTAAGTGTTAGAGATCAAGTTATGTCATGGAAAACTTAATGTTTCTGTAGTAGTGGTTTAAGTGCTGAATTAACACTTAAATTGGATTAGCCCTAAGCTCTTTAGCAGCACAGATCTTTCCAGGTTCATCATGTGGTTAAAAGCATTAAGGAATGCTTTTAAGGAAGGTGAGAAATTATTTGAGAAGGAATAAACTAGAAAACATTATTGTGTCATCCAAGTGATTAAAGAGTTATAACTTTGAGCCATGACACTTACCTGTGAGTCTGTTTCTCCTTAATTCTGTCCCATAGGCCACTGGAGAAGCAGCAGGTATAGTTGAAGATGTGGTACAGAGGCCTATATCAGGCAGGTGAAGTATGCTAGGATTTCAGGTTGCTAAGAAAAAGCTGTTGAGAGATTTATATGAATTATAAATGGTGCAAAGAGGGTGAACCAGGAGCAATTGTTATTTGTTTCTTGGAACAGAAGAACCAAGGACACTGAATGAAATGTGCCATGCTGCAGGTTTAGAAGAGTTGTGGCACTTGTTACTGTGCTTCAAAAGTTAGAAGTATGAACTGGTTTAAAAAGGAATTTGATAAACTGACAGGTGGGGTAATCCACCTGATGCATGAAATACTAAACACTAAATGTAAATCCCTGGGAGAAGTGTAGGAGGAAAAATACCCCTCCTCTACTGATCCATTTTCATGTGTGCTTTCTGTGAACATTGATCAGTGGCCAATACTGATGACAGGGTATAAGGGCAACCAGATCTTAGGCTGGCCCACTGAGAGAAAAAAGAGGCAGCAGGTGAGGACAAACAAGTAGGAGTTTGATGTAACTGATACTTGTCCTGAAACTTGCTACAGCAGAGCCTTTGTGGCGAAGCCGATATTGGCTGAATTGCCCAATTAAAAAGTCAAGAGGTTGGGCTCTGCTCTGGAACAATGCTGAGGTTATTTGGTTAGAAAGACAGGTTGTCTTCTTCCTCTTGCAAGAAACGCAGGTACCTAAAGTTTGGGCTTTATAGATTTTTATTCGTGTTGGAGAAGCATCTAAACACTTCTGGTTTATGCAGAGTTTCTTCTTTGCCTTTCCCGCAACAGCAATACTTTGGGCTTTTGGGACTACACGCCTTAGTAAGGTATTTTGGAGCATAAACTTCATGTTCCTATGAATATGGAGACTAGCCAGAAATCTGCAAGCTTATAGCCTACTCAGAACTAGAAACAGTAGAGCTCTTACTATGAATAAAGAGGGAACTAGTAAGATGACTTTCTAAAGCCCACCTTCGTAAGAGTCTGGAGAAGCATCAAACTATTCAACTGGGGTAAAATTGCTGCAAGAGAGAGTTGAAAACAACTTTTTTCCAGTACTAGACAAAGACATGAAGGGTCAGTAGGTGGCTTTCCACAGAGGTTAAAATGAAATAAAAATATTTTTGTGGGGGAGGAAAAATACTGGGAGATGATAAAGATCTGTTTGTGAACTATGGAGGAAATAAAGTTTCGGAAGAGCTACTATATTGATTGGAAAACTGCGGAAGAGAAAATTAACATGGAGCAAGTGAGGGAAAAGAAAGAAAAATGGCTTGGAAGACTTTATTGGAGGGGAAAAAAAAATTAACTCCAGTGGTAGATTTTCCTTCAGAAAGGAAGAACTAGTGTGAACGTAGGAGGGATGAAAGGAACAAAGTACTTAAGGTGAATGTAAACTTTGTGGTTTTTGTGTTTAATGAACTCATGCTCCTGTTGACTGTGCACATTTTATAGTGGGCTTTGGCTGAGGACTCTTTCAGAGTGAATTGTTGCCCGACTTTCATTTTGTTTCTTCAGGTGTTGTTTTCTCATTACTGTAGTTGTTTTTGATAGTAGACCAAGGTAAGATGTGGAATCGTACTGCTGTTCGCTTTCACATTTGCAGTTTCCAGAATTTTCAGGCAACTGTGCTGTATTCATTCCCACAGTCTAGCTGTAAAGTTACAGCCCAGCACAATGCTGGGGTTTATAAACAAGAGAACAGCAATCACGCTTTACTTTTTTCCTGAGGGAGGGACAGGAGGACAAGGCCAACCAAAGACTTTATTTCAATTCCTATTTAAAACGTGTATGAGCATATCTGTCCTCTTTCTTTTACATGCCCAGAACCTGCAAACAATTTTTATGTATGTTTAGAACTTGTTTTCATACGGGAAAGTCTTTAATGGGGTATAATCGGGTTTAAAAGGGCAGGTAGACTGTGTCAAAAATGGTCTAATCTTTAAAGAAAAATCTGATTAGTAATAGCAATGGAAGCCTTTCAGCTAATTAAATCTGTAATCTGTTCTTTCACCATTTTTGCCCTTTAACTTCCTGATTCTGAACTGATGAGCTTTATTGCTCACTTTGTTTTATATGGTGTTTGCTGTTTGAACATCTTTTTTTTAAGAGAAATGTTGGAGCGAACAGGCTTCTTACTCTAACCATTAAAAGAAGAGCTTAAAGAATCCAGGTCTCTAAATTTTCATGTCTTAGTTTACGTTCACATTTAGAAGGGCATGCATTCCAACTACACTTTGTTTTTCATGCCCTATTATAGTCAAGTTTAGTAGGACAAATTATGATGTAAGATAAAAAGTGGCTGTCCTTCTAATGCAGAGGCTACATGCTGGGTACAGAAAGACTGGAATATAAATTGTAGCCTCCTTGGAGCAAGCTCCCCTTAGGCTGGCCATTGAATTTTGGAGTGTCTCTCTATCTGCAAGTGCTCAGGCATGTACATGCAGCTAATCCATCCTTCCACTCTTGCATTTCATGAGGAGGAGTTGCAGGTGCTGAGAAACCCAGGGTCTGATCTTTATCAGTCAGTCCCAGAGCCTGCGCTGTGCCATGTGACAGCTGGCATAAGGGTCTGACTGTGGATTGGATGGTAGTTGCAGGATCTTAATTGAGTTTATGATGGGTTCAGAAAAGTAGTTCAAACAATGCTCATTGCCATTTCACTGGAGACAGGGAATATTTTACTATCAAAGCATTAAGAAGCTTTTCTGAATGCTAAACTGTTAGTGGAAGTTGGGAATTTTCAGGTGAGTTTAAAGCATTTAATCATGCAAGAGGAAGGCAAGAGCAGTGTCAGCTCTTGTGGCTCTCTGTAAAAGAAGCCCTATCAGCTCATATCCAAACAGCTGCCTCATCTGGTTTTTGGTCTACCATAACAGCTGAAGGAAGAACTGGAGGAGTGAAGTTTGTAGTGACACTTCCTCAGAATGTTTTTCCTAGTCTCCAGTCATCTGATGTTTGGAGAGTTGCCAAGACATATGCTGCATGTTTGTACCCAATAACGCTGGATGGCAATAAATTCACAAAATCCCTTCTGGTTGCTCCTTTTTCATGTCGTTTACCTTGCTCATGATTTTGTAGATTTGTGCTGTCTCAATGCTGTTAAGCATCTCCCGCTAAACTAAGGAGCCTAGGTTTGTGCTATATATGGTCGCCATTTTATATCTGTGGTCTTCCTTGCCATTCTTTTCTACAATTTCTCTAATCCTTGTATCATCTTTTGGGGATGAAGGGGACTGGAATTTATGCATGTGCTTCTTGGACTTATACAGCGGCAATAAAAATTGTTCTTTTGTAAGAAATCATAACCCTGTTGGTTGTCTTGATTGCTGAAAGCCCTTGACCTGTTACTTGGTAGTGGGGGTTGTCAGGCTCAGTTTTTCTGACTTTAGGTAATAACAAACTTGGCCTTAACTTCAAACAAACAAACAAACAAACCCCCCAAGCCTCCAAAACAATTTATAGTTCCAGGTGTTGCAGGGAAAAGCTTGGGGATGACTGCTAAATATCCAGTTACAACAACCTAAAATGGCCTTTAAGTATACTATTTTTACAAGTGGCCTAACCTCATTATTCTGGATATGCAGTGGAGTTTTTGAATGCTTGTAGTTGGCAGTTGAGCTGAATTTTTGCTCTGCTCTCTACTATGTAAAAAAAGAAAAAATTACCTGCCTTGAAGCCCTTCAGAGCAGATGCACATCACAGATGTAGCAGTGGCAAAGAAGTGACCATAAGGGGTAGGATATATTAGTTATAAAAATACTTGTGTAATTTATTGACCACTTGTGTGTCGTAGTGGGAAGCACCTGGATATGACAGTAAAAGTGCCATGGTTTAGGAAATGTATTCTCCAATTTAGCACTCCCACTAAAACCACCTGCCTGTCCGTCTGTCTTCCCCCTCCAGTTGGAGGGACAAAAGGCAAAGATCATGGGTTGAGATAAGAACAATTTACTGGAAACAGCAATGAGATACGAAAATGAACAGTAACAGCAACAGTATTAGTAACAAAAGGTATACAAAACAATTCACACAGAAAGAAAAGACACGATAATATACAGTACCTCTGCCACTTTCTCAACTGGATGGAACCCCTTCTCCCTGGAAGAGAGTCCAGTTTCCCAAGCCCTTGGCAATGATGAGGTGGTATAGAACAACCTCCAGGGCCTATAGCCACACCCCCTCCCAGCTACTGCAGAAGTTAACCCTGTCCTGGCTGGAATCAGGACAAAAAGGAAGGATGAGATAGCAAGGTGAAGAAGGTTGTCCTGTAGATGCCTGACCTTTGAAGTACCCTAAGTAGGAAAAGCACTGGTTCCAAGTTCCAAGAGACTGGTTCCAAAAGCATTGGTTTTCTGGACTGCGCTTTCAAATCTCTTTGCTCCAGAAATAGCATCAATGACTCTGATTCTTGGTACTGAAATAGACATCTGTTTTATAAACTGAGGCTAATGTGCTCTGCCTGCGTTTGTGTTCCTGAACGAGGTAGAAATACTGCCGACCCATGAGAGGGAAGAAGGGAGCCAATGGTCTTCTCATGGTTGCTCTTCAGAGATAAAACAGCAGGAAAGCTGTTGGTTGGTTTTGTTTCACAGCAGCATAAAACTGCCACCTCAGAGTGCTGAGAGATTGTCTAAAAAATTTCTATTGGGATGTAATCTGAATTTACTACAAAAGAGTAGCTAATCTTTTCATTGTCGCCTTCTTCCTGATTCTGTGCTCCCATACCTAGTTTAATTATAAGCATCAGATCTGAACATAATGACAAGGTAGTCATAATTTTGGGATTTATTTAGCAGTGTAAGATTCTAATGTTCATTTTGCTACTTGAAAAGCATCTGGTTTGTTTTTGTTTTGCCCCCAAACTGGACTAGTTTGAAGCTGTGTTCCTTTGGACAGTAATGTCTATTGAGAACGAAGCAGATTAATGGACAGTAGGTCAGAGGGTAGGCTGTGTAGAGCATGAGAAGGAGGTGTTTGGATGTCTCCCCTGGAACAGATGTATTAAAGTGGATGTAAGTGGTGAAGCCAAATGAACAGCTCTTGTCTGCTTCTGCCATTTGCCTCAAGTCACCTCTGACCTTCATCTTTTAGTATGGTAAAATGTATTGGCTTGTGTGTGCCTGTGGAGTGGGTTGAGTTCCCTCACCTTGAGCCTCCTCAGAACTGGAGGGAGAGCATGCAAATGGAGAAAGGGCAGGATAGAGAGGGAATGGGACCCTCTGCTCTTGTGCTCAAAGTAATAGTCTGGCACAAGGAGTCCTGAGAGACCATGCCCTGTATCTTCTATTAAGAGTGAAGCCTTTTAGCTCTTGCATCTTGTTTTTTCTCTCCATTCCCCTCCCCTAAAATAAAATACTGTTACTAAATATAAAGGAAAGTTTTAAATCCTTCATAAAACTAGGGAAGGCTCCCCCCAGTCCTTGTGGGGAAAACGTGCTCTGCAATCAGAAAACAAGTTGCAGCTGATTCTCTCAATTTCAGGCTGTGAAATTATAGATGAGTTCAGTGTGAGTAGTCCCTCTTTGTATGTGATAGACTTTTGTTACTCTCGCCTCACCGCTGCATAGCTGAGGAGTTGTGTCTAAAAGTGAGCATTACTCTTTTCTGTAACATTCAGCATATACTTTATTAAAGAATAAATTTTGATTATGCAAATACTATGCTGCATTCCTACCAAGAAGAAATAAAAGAAATTTATTTATCCTGTAACTGTCTGTTGTTCAGGTCCTCTTAAAATTTTTTTTTTCCTTGTGGGTTTTTTTTTCATTCACATGAGAGATGAAGTGAAATATTTTCCTGCTTTGTTCACTTTAAAAGGAAGAAATGGTGATTAGTATGATAACTTCTTAATGCATGTGACTTCCACTACACTACTCGTGATTTTCGGGAGCTTTCTTCCTCTGGTTGCTTACAGCTGAACTTTGTGTCAAAGCTGTAACAGACTTCTTCCTTTATGCCGGAAAAGGCCGATAAAAAGTGATAATTCTTAGGACATGAAGATCTGTACAGAGGTTCTGTTATTGAAGTTTATTTTTAACTTTAACCCAATTTGTTGTTGTTAACTATAACCCAAGCAACTACTCATATTTTATTAATAACTTTTGGGTTTTGAAAATCTGCAGAGTTACTTTTAGATGTTTACGTTGGAGAGAAAAATTCTATTTAAAAATCAGATACACAAGTCTGGGCTAGTGACCTTGGGTTCTCTGTGGAGTGAAGCAGGCCAAAAATTAACTCTGCCTGTCTCTTTCCAACAACTATGGGTTGTTTTGGGGTGACTAGCTCAAACTTGCATGACTAATTTTTAGACCTTTGTAAGGAGAGATGAGTCCTACTATTAATGTTTGGTCTGAAAGAAATTAATGGTTGGAAATGTCAGTAATTGCAGACTCCTTACTTGGTTAAGGATTGAGCTTGAAGCATGTGGGAATGTGCTATGCTGCTTGCTTATCAGAAATCACTCCCATTCTCAATGATCTTGCACCAGTGAAGACACAACTCTTCTCATGATCACATCATGGAGAAACTTAAATTTTTAAGTGTTTTTTAAGTGGAAGTCGGCAGCTGCGGGAACAGGTCTGGAGTTTTTTGGCTGTTACTGTTTGGTGGAAGTTCACTGAATAAGTCAATTGAAAGTTCATCTGATTTGTTATGAGAATATGCTTTTGTGAGGTACAGCTCATTTCATGCCACTTGATAGATTTGGCATGTCTTGTGTCTGTCAGTCTAAATACCTGGTTTGCTTTCATTTAAGCCTTTGCAGTCAGACATGGGGAGAGTCCAATCTGCAGGAGAATTTCTTTACGCCTGCTTGAAATTGGTTTCTGTACACTAATAGGATTATTTTTTCTAGGAATAGATTATCCTTGAATGCAAGTGCCCTTTTAGCCAAAATGGAGGTAAAGCTGTTTCTTAAAATTAATCCACCAAAACAACAGTTCAGTGAACTGTAGTGAAGCTTCAGTTGTACTTCAGAAGCCCTGTAAAAGTTTGTTTGGAAAGTGAGAGGGAACGGCTCTTAATTTTGGTCTTTTTCCCTTTTGTCTAGACATGAACAGAACATTTCCAGATAATGTAAAATTCCGGAAAACCGCTGATCCCTGTTTGCAGCACACGCTCTACAATGTATTGGTTGCATATGGGCATCATAATAAAGCAGTAGGATATTGTCAGGTAGGTAATCATTGTTTTGTAAACAATGCCACATTTCACCAGTGGTAACTCTTCTTGTCCATTTGAAAGTGTGTTTTTAGAAGCACACCCACAAACTATTTCTGTTTTTAAACTGGCCCCAGGAGGGTGGGGGGCCAGGGGGGTTATGAATTGCTTAGGGCAAGTTTGGATGTCCTTCTGAATTTCTCAGTGGCTGTTCTCGTAGCCAGCTTGATCCGTTTGGTTCCATTTATTAGCTGCAACAGAAGTATTTTATCACACATGCTTGTATTAAGAGTAGTTACTTTGGAGAGCAAGAGAAGGCAAGCTTGCCTTTCCCTCTTCTTCCCTCCTGACATCTTTCCCCAAACAGCCCTTGGTATGTAGAAGGCATCATGAGATCTCAATTTCCTTTGTTTTTGCTGACAGATTTTCCGAAGTACAGAAAGAGCAGCATTAATGTGACATCATGTACCTGGGGGCCGGTAGCATTTATTTAGTGCCATCTCCCAATATAGATAACACAAGTAGGAAGAAAATTGCTTTTAAATTCAGCCTGTTACTGCTTTGGTGGCAGCTCAGGAAAGCTTCTGTTGTCACTGTCAAGTACTGTAAAGTTTCCTGTGGAACACAAAGAAAATAAGTTGATTTCATGACAGTCTGACAGTCAAGAAAAAAAGCAGCTGTCTTTAAGGATCTTAAAGAAGCAGGAACTGTCATGAGCAAAATGTGTTTTCAGTTCAGTTATTAAATCCTCTCCTGTCTTGTCCCCTTCCTCAGCAACAATTATGTGTGCTAACATATAGCTCGTGTTAGTTGAGAAAGTGCAGTAAATACAACTACTCCAAAGTTGAAAGAATATGAACAGTATATATTTAAATCTGGAGAGAAGAATATTTAGAGGGACTTTAACCTACACTGAAGTCTCTAAAAATTTTTTTTTCTTTGTATCCCAACCAGTTTTAGCACAGAAATTATTTACTCCCATTCTTCAAAAGAAGAGTGATATTTATGATTTTCAGTAATATGTATTTATTGAAATATAATTTTAATGTTTTGATAATAACAGAAGGGTTAGAATTACGAATACTCACTTCTGCAAGTGTCAGGTTTCTGTATAGAGGTGATTATACACAACATAACACATACACAACTTCTAAACTATAGTAGTTTCTACATGTCCAATTGTTATTAAAATGTTTTGGTACCTTTCTGTTTAATGGGCTAGCGAAAGTAGAACACTTAAAAAACCCTTGTGTGGATTCTTTGCATGTCTGGTCCCACAAGATCAGTGCTATTATGTATATGTGCAGTACTGGAGATATTATGGAAGAAAATGGTTTGTATGCAGCCTTTGGATGAGTTAAGCAGCAAAAGCTTGTAAAAACTGCTGGAACTGCAATGTTCTACTTAGTGTGTTTGGGTCAGACATTCTGCTCCTGCAGCCTCACTGTCTACCTGCAGGTGTGTTGTGTTTGTGGTGCTCATCTAATACAGCTGTGTTTGGGTTCTGATCAAAGCAGCTTTCAGTTGCACTGGGCTTTGGAACTTAAAAAAAAGGAAAATTGAAAGTATAGACCTCTAAGCTTTTTCCTTTAATTTTCCTCTCCTTAATCTTTGTTAATAATTCTTGTTAGCTGTTGTCATGCAGGTTTAGCAGGTTACTCAACCGGTGGCCTTCATTACTAGAGTTGATTTAGTATGCACACTTTGTAGAACTGTAGTAATTTAGCCATTAATCAAAAGAAGTAAGCTAGAAACTCTTAAGATAAGTGTATGCATCTCAAAATCCTTGTTTCTGTTTCAGGGCATGAACTTCATTGCTGGATACCTGATTCTTATAACAAAGAATGAAGAGGAATCCTTTTGGTTGCTAGATGCTCTTATTGGAAGAATATTGCCTGGTATATTAAAAACATAGTTTTATTCATATATTGGAGCTTGGCTTTTATATTTGCATTCTTCTCCAGTTTCAGAAGCTTTAGATGTTAAAATGGGCTTGTCTGGACTACAGATTTTCTAGGTCCTGGAAACACAGGACAAAGACCCAGCACACAGGCAAAATTTGTCAATGTTTCATAGTCAGATTTTAGTCTTGATGCAGTGGTTTATATGTATGTTAATATTCAGTCTTTCTTCTCACTCCCTACTTACACCTGTTAGGTAGGTGTTTGCCTCTGTCACTGTGATGCTGGGGAACATGGCTTGGGAAGGTGTCTGGGATTTGGCACTTCTGGTTGCAGGGATGTGACACAAAGCACAGATGAAGCAGCCATTGCAGAAGAGAGCGAAGGTGGGATATGTGCCCAGTTTAGCACTGAGCCTGGAGCAGGAATTCCCAGTGGCTTGGCAGCACACAACGTGAGCTTTCTGCAGAGGTTTTTGATAAGGTGGTGAGTAGTTTCTGCTGTGTCCCCACTTCTGAGTGGAAACTTCTTGGACACTTTACCCATTGTGATTTTGCAACAAAGCAGACAAATGTCAAAATCCCTGTCTGTGTCTGTATGGGAAGTTCTTGTTAAAGCTCAGTTACAATCCACAGTGATCTAGGCCAGGCTGGTCAATAGAGTCCAGAGAGATATTCAGCTATTAAACTAGAAGAAATTAAGCTGTAGACAATAATCTGCATCTGCTCTGTTCAGTAGCTCTCTGAGTTCCCTTGCCTGGATCTCTAGGTTTGCAGGAGGTATTGATTTAAACAATCAATTTTGCCCCATGTATAAGCTGAACCTCACTGCACATGTGAGGTAGTTTAAAACCAGAAGCAGACACCAGGCACAGCTATATTTTTTACTCCCGTGAAATGCATTTAGGAATGTTTTGCTTGGGATTTAATTATAGAGGGAGAATGGTTTCATCGTGAATTCCCATTAGCATTGCACAGGACTGACTATAGATACACCTTTAATTTAGGTGGAAAGTCTAATTGGAAGACCAGTAGAAAATGGAGGACTAACTCCTTATTGGCCTAGTTTTGCCTTTGCACAGATCTTTATCTCAAATGGTTGGAGGTAGAATTCAGTATTACACTGTCAACTAGGTACTGGTCAAGGACATCAAGGTTGATTGATAACTTTGATTTTTCCTTCTGTCTGTTCTTGTTTAAGATTAAACAAAAAATATATAATTTTTGGTTCCTTATTGAATAGAAAGGAAAGACCTTGAGAAATAAGAATAGCTGAAAGATTCTTTTCATGCCTTTGAATGCCTGTAAGAAATCATTTTACACTGAATACATCATGTAGGAACTTGGATTTTCCTTGTGTGGGAAGGGTGGTTGGACTTTGTTTCCAGACTGAAAGAGTAGAGACAGGCAGGGAATGTTATGAGTTGTTGAATCAGTCTGCAAATATTTGACTTTATGCAGCCTTGAAGTTTACTTTCAAGCTATAAAAATAGTCTAAACAAATCAACTGTCTGTTGCTTTTGTTCAGCCTTGAGAGCTCTAAGCTGTGCAAACAGGTAGGAGACAGGGCTGCTGTCTGCCATGTGACCTGCCACTGCCTGGCATGGGTGGATGTCTGCTTTGACATCACTGTGTGGTAAAAGGCAGGTTTATTGTGAAATGATGTGTGGAAACTTGCTGGTAATCCTTTCAACAGTCTTACACACTTTTATTTGAGGCAAAGGAGGTAGAGTCAGAATTTTATGTTCCTTGTTTTTGGTGGGGAACTTAATTCACTTTGTTATAAAACTTTTGGTTCTTGTATATCCTTCTACACCTTACTGATACCTGTGGCGAAAGTTGTTCTTATTTTTCCCTCTTGGTTGTTGACTTTATCTTAGGTAGCATTGCTGATGAGAAGAAACTCCTAACATGAAATGCAATTACTGTGTATAGAGGAGGTGTATATTTACTCAAGTTATAGGTATATTTTTACTTTCCTGTAACAAGGTTGTTGTTACTGACTTTAGCCTGGGTCCAACTGGGTAGTATGAATCTTCTATATAGTATAGATATTTGTATTGAATAACACAAGGCTTTATTGACAGAAAACTTGTTGCTGATGCTCTTTTTCCCCCCAAATTTTTAAAAATATTTTCATCCCTTCTATTCCCACCACTCTCCTATATCATGTTTGATTTGTATATTTATAAAATTCAAAGCATGACTGATAAAATAATTGCTGTAATTTCAGTGAAATACTGTGTGTACATATGTGAGAGAAAGAGAATCAGACCATATTCATAAAGGAACTCAGGTAAATAATTACTACCTTTCTGTTAACAGTGCAAAGTATAGCACATTTCAGTTTGAAGCCCTACAGTTATTTGTTAGGGAAGCAGAAAAGCACTGTACCTCTCAAGATCTTCTAGATCTTGAATGTTTTCCAGGTCTTCATAGGGAAGATTAGGAATCAGTTTTGTTGGATGCTAACAGTTTGATTAGCCAAGATTTTTCCATTAGTTTGGTTGCTGATGTGCTTTTCTTGATTTGTTTGCATTATAATCTACATGTTTTCCCCCTGTCGTTGCACCAGATATGCCTCCAGGTCATGTCCTCATTTTCGAGTGTGTCCTGTCACTGCCAGTTAAATCAGTGGTGCTTTGGGACAATTTAGAAATCCATTCTGTGCCCTCTGCCGTGTCCCTGTGAGTGCTCCCTCCCCTGCCCACACACATTTAATTACATTAAACAGCCGCTCCAGTACCGTCGTGCTGACAGTGGTTTTCTTGGTCAGCAGATGAACTAAGGCAGCCACGGATCAATGTCATTGATTGAAAAATGTACAGTGTGACAGATGGGAGCATTCCGGGGAAGTGACAGAAAATGGGACTCCATCAGTAAAGGTTTTCAGGCTGAATTGTTCTGGTACAGCCAAATGGAGGTAACACAGCTGGAAGAGAGAGCCAGTAGATTAGGATTTGGTTGACTGATATGAGGAGCTGTGTGCATGCCTTTCATTTGGCTGAACATAGCACTGCTGGGTACAGCTGGGTGAGGCCAGAAAGTTCCTGCTTCTGCTGAGGGCAAGCCCATGCATTTCTGCCCATTGTGTCTGTCAGCTGCTCAGCCGGGGATTTGGAGGGATTACCATTTAAACACAGCAAGGGGAAGAGAATTATTTAACTGAATTTTAACTGAGGTTTTGGGTGTTACAAAGGTTTTTTTTAATTCCCAGGCTCATTCTAACAGATGACTGCAGCAGACAGCGTTGCCCACAAGAAGCAGTATAGATTCAATTCAAACTCAAAGTGGATGTTCCTGCAGTCTGTACTCAGCGTAGCTCTGATGTTTCTGCTCTGTTCAGCACTCTGATCCTTGTTGAGAAGTTTTGGGGATTTTTTTGTTCTGTTAAGGAAACAGTGGGGAGATTGCTTTAGAAAGCATTGGGTAGGTAGGACCTTTTAACTGTCATACCTCAGTATGTAAGTTAAGGAGTATATTGTCATATTTCACATATCTGTGATTAAATGGTGAGATTATGAGAAGAAAAACTCAACAATTTGGTCTCACTTAAGCATGACAGTTATGCTTATTTATAGGAGAATCCCCCCTCCCACCTTCAGTGGTTCTCAGTCTGGAAGCAATTGTGTATATCAAGCTATACTCTAATTAGTCTACCAGACTACTACACTGGAGTTACTCTTACTGAAAAGTTGTAGAGTACTTCTCCTCTGGTTAAGAGATGTCTCCTGAGTTCTGCACTGCCCTCTTCATGGCCAATTTTATATCCTTTTATTCTAGTGTCAATGCCAACTTCTGGGCGTGAGAAAAGTCCCCCTCTCTTTTTTGCTTACTTTTAATGTATTTGTAGGATGCAGTCAGTTAATTTTGGAGGGGTTTTGTATGGCTATGCTGCTTCAGTCAAACTCTTCTCTTGCATGAAACTTTTCTCTGTTCCTGTTTTAGCCTAATAATTATTCTGTGTGCTTGTTCCAGTTCAAATTGATTGTCAAGTTTTTTTTTTTAGACCTAATCACAATGGCACACTTCTCTTTTCCAGTGGAGAATCAGCTAGTGCCCTGCACAGTGGCTCTTTTCACAGTGGAAAGTGTTTTGCGTAAGAGAGAAAAACTGTAGGATTTCCCTTGCCTTTGTTCCTTAGTGGCACTCTGGTTTTGATTTGTGATCTCCATCATAATGCATGTGCTATTGCTCCTCTCTCATTGTCAACAGATTTTTTCCGCAGCATTTAGGAATTCATAACACTTTTTTGCTGAACTTTACTTTCATGTTCTTGTTATTTTAAATGTCATTGTGTCTCTTACTCCAGTCTCTCCATTGTTACTTTGTTGTGCCTTGTGTATTGACATGGGTCAGTGTCTCTTAGTTTAGGATTGTCAACTAACACTGTCTTTTTCTTTTTCTCCAGTGTTCTTAATAAAAATCTTACATGAGGCATAGCATTCTTCACAAATTAGTCTTAACAATCTTCCTTCAGTCTCGTTACTTTTTAGCAGCTTCTTTTAATTTTTTTTTACCAATGTGTACTGCCTCTTTGTTTATAAAAAATTAAAAGAGCAGAGTTTCAAATGATGAAATGGTCACCAAAGTAGTAGATTGCACTGAAGTAAGGCATTAGGTGCAAGGACACAGGGTGCAAAGCAAGGTGCCAGTTTGGTGTGTAACATAGTGACTGCTGGTTAAGGCAAGTGCCTGCATGCTGAGATAACAGACGTCTCCTCTGTTCGTTCAGTTCTCTCTGGCTGGCAGCTGTATCAGCCAGAGACTCACAGGTTGCACAAGAGATTAGGCACACCAAGAGACATGAATATTTTAACTGAATGGCATCATAGCTACATATCAAACTCTTGTATATCCTTCTCTTTTGAGTGATACTCTTTTGTGTCCCATTATACAGACTTCCAGGTTTGAAGGGAAGGACCGCTTGGGAAATGCAGAAGGCTGTACTTTACTAAGCTGTAAAGTATTTCTATTTAGACTGTTTGCTTTTAATTGCAGTTAAGTCTGTATTTATTTTGTTCTTGTGGCTGAATTTATTTAAATACCCTAATTGGGTATTGCCAGGGAACCTCTGAATGCAGAACTGGCTTGGCAGCTGCATCTTTTCAGACCTGCATCTCCAAAGGAAGTGGAACTGTTTCGCAGGAAGCATTTTATTTAGCTCTGCAGGTAAAAAACACTGCTAGACCTAAACTGAACTGAATTTGCAGCCTAAGATGGGGACTGTTGTGATGAAAAGCATTTCCTTTCAGAGAGAAGACTTGAGCATCTCAGGCATGTGCTTTTAGTGTGGAAAGCTCTCAAGGCTACACGTGACATGCATGGTATCATGTTTGCAAAGTAGTTTTTGATAACTGAGCTTTTTTTATAGCACCATCAACCCAGAAAATTTCAGCAGATTGATCAGCTCTGGGCTGCTTCTTCTTCCTCTGGCAGCACTCAGCTACAGGTCTGTGAGTTGGTAGAATTCTCAAGCATCCATGGAGTTCCTCTGTGATTGCATTTGAAGCCGTAGTGATGTGCACCTCTGGACTACAGCATCACATCTGCCACTTGGACACAGGAGTGTTTTGCTGGTCAGCTGAACAATAAGGAGTTTTGAAATATGGGACTCCATCATGTTTTACTGTTAACCCCCAGCCATGATGAAAGCATTAATCTTTGAGCATTAGAGGTCAGTTGAATTTACCTATGAATTAAGCATGCAGTGTCCTATTAAGCTGAAGGTGGAATGAAGGAGTCATGTGCCTGTATTTAGAAACCATGATAAGCCTGAAATCCTCATTACTTACAAATCTGAACTGCTAGGGGATTTGTGAGACTTGAGCAAGCAGGATGGGGGTTTTTTCTTTAAAATTATACAGGTATTTATACCTTTGAAATAATTTATTTACTTTCTCTATCGTATCTCCCTCTGCCATAGTCACAAACCTCATCAATAAAAGAACGATCTCGTTATTTAGTAGGCGTGTTTTAGTTGGCTGGGTAGAACTCTTACACTTCTGTCTGAAAGAGAAGCTTGCTGTGTGTGACAAGCTGTCATATACATGCTGTATATGCATATACATGCTGTCAGCCTTATTTTTGTGAGGAAACATGCTAAGTTTCAGCTGTGCAGCAAAAGCACCCGTAGTGTTTAAAAATGCTGAAGACTATTGTGTTCCTTGACATGACTGTATTTACACTGGAAGCAGGACCTATTCCACCAAGAAAAAGTCCAGAATGCCTCCTTCGTTCTGACAAGCAAGCCTTTTGTTGATACAATTTGATTATGCTGAACTTGAAGTTTCATCTTCAGTAGACCATCCATGGTACTGCTCTGTGTGGGACTGCAGCCTTTGGCTGTCTGTGCAGACAGTGCTATTTGCCTGTTTATCTCCCCAGTAAATCAAAGTTTCATCCCTTTCAAAAGCCATCAGCAAAATAACTTGTCAGATGACATCTTAATTCAGCTAGGTCTGATCAAAGGTAGAATTCCCTGGCTGCATGCAAAGAAGGAAGTTAGGTAAAATGGCATAAACACAGAAGTGTGGGTTCAAGGGTTACTTAATTTGTGCTTTGTATTTTATTGGAATAGCCATGTTGGAGGGATGTCCTGGTTTTTTTTGTTGGTGGTGGTTTTGTTGGTTGGTTGGGTTTTTTTTTGTTTTATCTAATGGCTTGAGTTGTGAAAGCACTAACGTGCACATGAGGTATAGAAACTATGCTTTTGACAGAGCCATCTCCATGCTAAAGGGACTGTGCTGTTCTACCTGCAGAATTAACACAGCAAAGGGCACAGCAGCTTTTTTGATACTTTCTGATGGTCAGCCAGGGTTCTGTATGTTCAGTTACAATTTTAATAATGGAACCTTCCTGAATATGTCACTCTGACAGTAAGAAGCATAACATATCAGCTGACAAATGTATGATGGGTTATACATGCTCAAAGCAGACCCAGTATACAGTTTTGTATTTTAACTTGTAAATCCCCATAAAATGTACTAAAATGCTTGAAGTTATCTGTGTATTAAATACCAAGACTCATTAAACTGGAAGTGTAACTGGATTTTCCATACAAAAAGCCAGGTGAGGAAATAGTAGTGATTCCTCCCACTGTGGCCTTTCAGTACTTAAAGAGAGCTTTAAAAAAAGATGGAGAGCAACTTCCTACAGGAGCAGATAGTGATAGGACAAGGGGGGATGGTTTTAAACTAAAATAGGGGACACTTAGATTAGATGTCAGGAGGAAGTTCTTTACTCGGAGGATAGTGAGGCAGTGGAACAGGCTGCACAGAGAAGTTGTGGGTGCCACATCCCTTTAAGTGTTTGAGGCCAGGTCAAGATATCCAAGGGTTCCCAGACTTGGTTTGAAAGAGCAACCCTGCCACCACTGCTAGTAGTGTATTCAAACTGTAAATCACTCTTATTAAAAACACATGCTATATTTTTTAATTGGAATTTGCCTTGTCCTAATTTGCAGGTATTAATTCTTTTTAAGACTTTCTCCTACTACATGGAAAAGCCCACAGTGCCTAGTGTGTTTTCTCTATGAAGTGGTTAACTTTGCTTTTCATTTTTCTTGCATAAATGTTACAAATAAAGAGGTTCCTTACAGAACTTAATTTTTCTAAGTAGTGTTCATAACCTTTTCTTTCATGTCCTGTCCAGTTCTTCGACTTCCTGCTGAATTGTAAATATCAGAGCTCGGTGCAGTTTTCTAACCTCAGTTTTGCTAGTGTCATAATCAGAGATGATACACTCTCTCTTTAGTAGTGAATATATCCAAGGATTGCTTGGGCTTTTTTCTGAGCTAAGATGTGCTTACTCTGGATTTATTGTATTTGCAACTTAAGATACTGCAAAATTGAGGGTTTTTTCCCAAAAGTTCAACTCTATTGTGTTGGAGTTTTTAAAAATATGTCATAGAAGAAAGAAGCACTGACAGCAGGCTTTGATACTGTTTCAAAATATAGTATAATGCACATGCAGCATAGATGGCAACATAAAGAATGTGTTGGTGTAAGGAGATGTGCTTTGGGAGTAAAGGAAGTTAAATTAAGAAGATCATGTACAGTGGTAACTTTTGTCTACCTAAATGTACAAGAAGTGAGTGTTTAGTTTGAGAGAGATGCTTGGAAAATGCAACCTTGGTTGCATTTCATGTGTTCATGTTCAGAAGACTGGGGTACTTTACTAAGCTGTCAGTTTATGGCTAGTGGAGAAGTCTTGTTCCTCTTACAGTTTTAAAACCTGTTGCTTCAAGAATGAAATTAATTCTCGTTAGCTTCTTCAAGCTTGAAGAAAGAGGATTGTGGCTTTCATTCCCCTTCTATTCAGACCAAATTGTTGGATTGGTTTCCTTCTTCCAGGGCCAGACCAGAACCACATGTGTTGATCCAGCTCTCTGTTTCAAGGTGCCTGCTTCTATCCCAGTCTCAAGTAATGTGCTCAATGGTCCCTATGGTGTGACTGTAGCATTCTTGTGAAGAGCTGATGAAAATGTAACACTGGGGTTCTTCTTAAGCATGAAAGGGTATCACTGCTGAGTTTTGTGCTGAAGTGTTAAGAATAATCTTGTCAGTATGGTCAACTGATAAAATAACTATTCTTCCTAATCCTGTGGAGGAGTTAAAAAACACAGACCCAGGAATCCTTATTCAGCTGAAGTCATCAGTCATTAAGACTGACTATACAGTTGTAAGCCCTTTTTTTTTTTTTTTTTTTTTTTTAATGTTTCCTCAACAGGCACAATAAGCAGTTGTAGTTTTCAATGCTTGTTCATGAATTTCCTCTTGGTTTGAGGAAATTGGTGATAAAAGTCTGTCAAAATGTTTTGTGTGTTAAAAGCCTTGGCTCCTGCGACCATCGTCAGCTCCACAAGCTGCAGACTTCTCCAAAGCATGCAACTCTTTAGACAGGCACAATTCATGGGGTGCAATGACTGGAGTCAGGCCAGGCTGTTTGGAAACAGCTGAGTGAAGAATATGCTGTGTCTGTTGGTGTCTGTCAGCTCAGTGATAACTGTGAACAAACCCCTATCCACAGAAGGAGCCATTCCAGTGGTAGTGGATATGAAGAGGGAAGAGAGGACAGCTGGCCAACAATATTTGGCTCAGTTATATCTAAGCTATAGGAGAGTGTTTTGGTAGCTATAACTTTAAGCTGGACTAGTTTTAGACGATGCAAATGTCTTTACTGAGCAGCACATAACGGAGCTGGTATGTAAATAAATAATTAACATAGCCAGTTTCATTCTCTGTAACTAGAATGTCTGAAAGTTGCATTTGTGTTTTCCAACATGCTACTAACTTCAATTTGTTTCTCTAAAGGGAAGTCTTTATTTCTTTTTATTTCATCTCTGCCTTCTCTAATGTCTGGAAGGATGACATCTTTGCCTGCCTTTCCATTGTCTTTCTAATTAACCAACATCCTTCTTCAGTTTCCAAATGGCAGGTAGCTACTACATCTGCTCAGAATCCCACTGTGCTCTGTGAAATGCAAATGGGAAACCAAAGGGCTCTTTCAGCTCCCTGGGGTCTGTTTTCCAAGTTTGGGACCCGAAGCAAGAGATGAATACAGGCAGATGGCATTATGTAGAAACAAACACTGCCTTTTTGTGCTTGCTGGAAAGGTGTTAATAGCAAGTCATTTCTCAAGAGATATTACTCTAAATTTTGTGTAATCTCAATATCAACCAATAAGGTTCCATAAAATGTTTGCATTCCCATTTTTTAAGGTAGTTCTGCCATCCAAAATAAAATTGGTTTCCTTAAGTTTTCTTAAAGCTAATGTGCAATTGTGAATGATACAGCTAATGCTGGTTGTGGTGTGAGTTCAGTACCCCATGACAGAAGTTCTCTGTCAGCTTAGTTTGAAGGAAGAGATAAAATATGGCTTGAGCCTGTTTTGGGTTGCTTCGTCTGTTAGATTATTTTTTCCGTTCCCTGGAAAATTAGGAACTCGTGTTTTAAAAATAATGTATTTAAGAGTTTTTAGCTTGTCATTTAACCGCATATCTGCAGGATATCACTCTGGCCAGGACACCTACAGGGGTCACTCTGGCCTGATATTGCAAAAAGAATTGGCAGTATTCTTGGGTTTCCTCCTTTTCCTGTTGTGGCTCTCTGGTTTCTTCCCAAATGTAGGCTGTTCAGCTTTTAATGTAAGGCTCATGATGTAGATACTTAGAAGACACAAAAGCTGGTATGTTTTAAATGTTTATTTTTTCCCCTACAAATGCACATGATGGAATCTGTTTTGGTTTTGACTTCAAATGCAGGAAATGTAGAACTGAGAGCTTTTCATGAAATTCTGTTCATGGAAACCTCTGATTTTTCCTGCCAGCCCTTAAGCCTGTTCTGTTTCCCTCCTGGATTCCAGTGAGGTCTGGTAGCAAATCTCCAGCAAGGAGACATTCTTGAATGTTGCTTGTTGGTATAAAAATGAACTATTTCTGCTACTGTGGGAGGAGAGAGAACATTATTATCATCTCACACACACCCTTAGTTCTCATGGACATTATAAAAATATTCTTGTGAATAAAATATTTTGCATTGCTTAGACTGTGAGAAAAGTTAAACCAGCTAATTTTTAACTTTTCAGGTGGTTTGGATCTCCAAGACAAATAATTCTGTCCCAGGCTAGGCTATGTAGACTCTTGAAATAATAAGTCAGAAATCCTGGAAGATAAGCAGCAGAGCTGAGGTCTTGGTTTGGGTATTTTTGTAACTCTCAAGAATTTAGTCCCACTAGGAATATATATATTTAACCTGACATACACACAACAGACTGGAAGGATTATTTTTTTAACTTCTGTAGCTCTGACTTGTAGAGATAATTTAAGACTATAAGAGTATTGCTTCTTAAACTTTTATTTTTGGAACCTCTTAATCTGTTTGTAACAGAGAACAAGGTCATACAGCCCCTACAAGCTTTATCCTTATTTCCTACAAATCTTATTACTGTTCTGGAGCACAAGCAGCCAGTTCTGTCTTAGTCCTGGACATTCTGGTAAGATTCACAGAGGTGCTAACTGTTGTGATAGGAAGACAGCGAAATGTAGCGTTAGGACAGGTTTCCAGCTCAGTGAGCACGTGCCACAGGCAGTGCAGTGTTAGTAACAAAAAGCCCTTTGAACAAGGGGAAAAAGTCCCTTCATGTGGCCACCTGTGTTGTACAGTAGCAATAAAGGGCCTGGCAGCTGGCGAAGCTGGCTTTTCCTGTTTGCTGCTTGACTCCAAGAGGAAGAAGCTGATGATCCCAACAGAGCCACAGGGCTGCACTGCTGTTCAGGGTCAGGACTTTGATGAGGAAGGGGCACTTGGCAGGATGAATTCCATGTGGGATGCTGCCCACATTGCCCTCTGTTATGCTTGCAGGCACTCCTAAACTTAGCAAGGCATCCAAAATCCATAGGCAGGTACTCAGAACAACAGAGTAGGCAAAGCAGGTCCACGTGGGTAAGCAACAAAGGGAGAGCTGGGAGGAAAGTACAGAAAGCCCAGGATCAGTTTACAAAAGCACTTGAAAATGCTGAGTTGCATATCGAGGGACTTGATTTTCATCTAGATATTTTTCTGGAATTTAGTAATTAATTAATAATACAATAATAATTTTTAATACAATATTTCATTTGTTGCCTTCCAGAAAATATGATTAAAAATAATGTAGTGTCTGATCACCTAAAATTATCACTTCCATTTGACCATTTGAAAGATAAAAGGAAACAACCTAGCTATGTGTTTTTTCAGGGGAATGATATTTTGTCAGAGGACACTCCTATAAACCACCTAGATCGACAGATACACAATATAATTAGCCTACTTTTTTTTTTTTTTAATTAGTAAGTGGCAGATTGGGAGCAGTTACTGACTCAGGTCTATTCTGGGTCATCAGCTGCTCAGTATTTTGCCATATTATTGAGAGGGGGAAAATAATTAAGATGCTAATTAAATGTGGATCATGCAAATCTAGAAATTTCAAATAATTTGTAAGATATAAGGAAGGAACATAAAGCTAGTGTGTTTCAATGGTAGATGAGTAAAAATAATTGACTGGCACTGTATTTTGTGAAAAACAGCTTTGTGGTGTGGGGGAGAGGTAGGCTTGTGTAGACTTGGTTATAAACAAGGATATTTTGACTTCTGGGCAGAGCAGCCAATTATAAAATATTAGGAAAGTAGGGTGCACAGTGAAGAATTTTCAGCAAGGGAGAGCGTCAGGATTTTTGCTGAGGGCACATTTCTAGAAGGCTTAATGACTGGAAATCCCTAGTAAATAAGAAGGGAATAGAAGAGCCATGTAGGTTAAATGTTACCAAGCACTTAGGCAGTGAAGCAAGTTACAAAATCTGAAACCAGACATGGCCTGTCAAAGGTGTTCCTTGTAAGTGATCCGTGGGTAAGTTTTGCACAAATATGAGGTCCTCCAGGAATGTTTCTGAAGGATTTGGAAATGTGGCTTTCCTAATTTGAGGAGCTAATTTTATATACATACATTTATGTATAGAAGTATATATACAGGAAAAATAAATAGAAAATTATAATTACATATTAATTATGTGTAATAATTATAATTAATATCCACATGAACTATAATTAACGTATAATAATTACATGTAAAAATCTCTTGAGTGCAGATTCTTTTAACCTAACTTCTGTTGTGAACTGGCAGCTAATATCCTGAAAACCCGTGCTACTCAGTTATTGGCATTTGCATAAATAGTTAATCGCTCCTCCCACTTGTTCTGCAGCAGCCCTGGGCTGAACATTGCAGTTCTGTGTACCAGGGCACATGGGAGCTGCTCCTGCTCCACGAGGAACAGCAGGGGGCTGCCCCAGATAGATGAATAGTTCCTTTTTTCCCTTCTGTCCAGCAGTACAATTTAACAGACTTGAATGAAAGTTCAATTTACACCAAAGCTTCTGGCTGCTTCAGTAATTCGTGATGTATCCACATTGCCTGTTAACTTTTTCCTTGCCAGCTCTCAGAGCTGGGTAGGTGTCCAGTTGTGTTCTTGAGATCCTGACATTTACTTTGCTGTACAGAGTAAAAATAGCAGCTGCTGTTGCTTTCAGCATATCAGATGATTGCAGCAGAGCAGAGCGAGTGGGCTGCTGTCCTTCCTCCTGAGGACATTTGCTGGTGGTAACTTGAAGTTTTCAGTACTCACGTTTCAGGAGCACAAAAAAAAGAGGAAAAATGGTTTGTGGATGTATGAGAGGAGGAGGAAGGACAGGAAAGGGAAAAGGCTTGTTCTGTTACTTGTTGTTTGAGATGTGATTAGATTTCACTTGCATTAAAGCAGCATTTTAAAAAATACATACTCAGCCAATTAATGTTACTGTTCCCTGCATTCCAGTTAAATAAATGAGCACAACACTAATACAACATATGCAGAAAGAGAGGTTTTTGTGTTGGCTCTGAGGTCATGGTGTGTTTTCAGTACACTTTTTCATGGGATTACTTGTGTTTTAGCTGTTGGAGCTTTCCCTACAAGCAATTGAAAGGCAGAGGGTTAAAGAAATACATAGAGTGGCAGTGACCCTTAGGTCTGTAGAGGAGTTTTATGTATCATTCTTCAGTGGGAACACAGAACAAGATCCCTGACAGAAAGCCAGGTTCGTAAAGATTGAATGTGATGCTCTGTAGTACCGTTAAAAACTCCTGTAGATGTTCTAGAGTTTTGACAAGACAAATGTAGAGCAAATAGCTGATGGGGTGGGAAGTCTGTTCAGGAAAACCATTGGCACATGAAAGAGTGGAATATTAAACTGCTCTTGTGAAATTACAGAAATTAAAGTGGTTATACGTGTACTACATAGTTCAGACGTATTTTTAAACTTACCTGTGGTGCTGGGAGGTTTTATTAGAATTATTGCAGGCAAATGCTCTGGTTTCTTCACCTTTATATGAACTGTGTGTCTGGGGACCTTGGCAGAAACCAGTTAAGACAGAAACCTGAACTGCAGCTTTCCAGAATCAGTGAAGGAAAGAAAGGCATAGAAAGGTATTTGTGTTACCACTGGTTTCTATCCATAAACAAAGTTAATTACATAGGTCTTGTCTGCAAAGCACTCGTGAACCATCAAAGGTTGCTTCTCAGCACTGGAGCAGCCAAGTCCAGCTTAAATGTTTCTGTCAACGTATAAACCCAAAATACGAATTTCTTAAACATCTGTGTAATTCTTTTCCCTTACTGGGGCATTTAAATACTTATGAATTGAAACAACATCTTTTTCTTCCCTTAAATATACCCAAAACTACTCGTTTATAGAGCAGAGATGCTCATTATTCAGCCTGCACCTTGGTAATGAAAATGCTTACCCTAACAAACAGGCTGTGGACTGACAGCCAGAGGGCGCTCTGCTGTTATTAACTGTGAATTTACCAGTTTACTGCAGTGACCAGAAGTGCAGGAGATGTAGGTCTTACTTCAATCCCTGTCTTGCAGGTAAATTAAGTAGGAAGAGATGTTGCCTGAGGGATCTGTCATTCACTTCCTTTCAGAATTACTCTATGAAAAGTGGGAATTTTTTGGCTCAGAGAAAGGAGAGAAAAACTCCTACTTTAATAGCTAGGTCACACCTTAGGAGATGGGGAGCATCTGGCCTCCAGCATCCCTGCACAGCTGACACTCTGGGGAATCTGCATTTCCAGTTTGACTGGACCTGGTCTAAAGGCTGCAGGTTATTGTGGTGGTTTGCATTTTTTGTTACCTGTCTGGGTGTTGTGTGGACTGGGAGTTGTGCAGCCCCCACATGCAGGAAGGAGGTGGTGGTTATATTGAACTGTTTAAATATTAGTAACACTTTTGTAGTTTAAGCTAGCAGTTAAAAACCACCTAGTCTATCCTCCTTGGGAAGGAAGAATGAATTGCCAAAAAACATCAGAGAGAAAGAAGATACTTCAGTAGGCATGAATGAAGTGTTTGTGCAGAGGGATCAGCCTTGGCTGAAAGAGCAGCACTGTATGACCACAGTGCACAGATCTTTGTGCTGTGGGTTAATTTACTTCACCTTGGGAGTCATAGGCTCAGTGTGCCTTTATACATTCAGCTGCAGAGGACATTCTCTTCAATTTAATGAAAAGATCATGTCCACAGATTCCTAAGTTTTAATTCCTTCTCTCGAAGATTATTACAGTCCTGCTATGTTGGGCCTGAAAACTGATCAGGAAGTCCTTGGAGAACTTGTGAAAATGAAAGTTCCAGCTGTGGCAGAGCTGATGGAAAGACATGGAGTCATGTGGACCCTAGTGGTGTCACGCTGGTTTATATGCCTGTTCATCGACATTCTTCCAGTGGAGGTAATGGGTAACAAAGTTCTCTTACTACACCCATAATTATTTCATTTGTACTGCTTTAGTAATAATTGCTTACTGGAAATCAAGGTTAATCTGAATTCTCTCCTTTCCTACAGACTGTGCTCCGAATATGGGATTGTTTATTCTATGAAGGGTCAAAGATCATCTTCCGTGTGGCCTTAACATTGATTAAGCAAAACCAAGCTTTTATTTTGGAAGCCACGAATTTCCCTGACATTTGTGATAAATTTAAGCAGATCACCAAAGGAACATTTGTAACAGAGTGTCACAGCTTCATGCAGGTAAATTCTCTGCAGCTTTTAGTCATTCCAAATTAAAACCAAGATTGACTTAGAAATGTTTTTCACTGAGCAAAAGATGGATACCATTAGGAGAAACATAGCTGTTAGAATTGGTTTTTAAAATAAGAAACTCCAACATTTCTAAGAAATATATTAATATTTTGAATAATTTATATTGAGTAATTATTATCAATTAAATATTTAATAATTACTATCTAGTTCCATATATAGCAATCCATCCACATTATCTGTCATACAGGGAAGAAAATTCTTTTTGCCCTTTTTACCAGTTAAGGCAGGAAGTCTGATGAGAAAATAATTTTAGTGCGTTTTTCCAGTGAACTATGGATATTGATCCTGCACTTTTTTCAGATGAATTGTAATACGGTATTGTAGAATAAGTACAAAGTGAATTTTAAGCTTGCACTGATAAATGACTGTAGTGCCAGAACACACAGCATTCTGTTTAGAACAAGACAATAGCAGCAGGTTCTCATTTCCAGACAAAAACCCATGAAGTTGAGTGTCCAAGTGCTATGACAATTTGCAATCTAAGAATTTTTCTTGTAAATTATTAATACAGTGGGTGCCACATCAGTATAAAACATTTGAATCAGGGCTTATCTTGGAAGATGAAAACATAAAAGGTGGTAGCTGCAAAACAAGCAACAGGAGCACATCTATCATAAATCACTTGGTCAACTCCACTATCATAGTTGGCTCACTGTGCACAAAACCATGTCCTGGAGGGTGACATTTACCCCCACAGAGTTTTCATGCTCATGGCAGATCTCTGTGCATAGGTCAGTCACAGTAGGATGTAATTTATACTAACTTCTGGTTTTGCTCATATAGAAGAAGAACTTACTTAACTTACTGACACTTTTAAGTCTTTGAATTAAAGGAGCAAGAGAAAAATCACAGGTACAGCTTTAATTTAGAAAGGAGATGTTTGAGGGGTCCATTCCATAAAGTTTAGAATAAGAATTTTATTAAATGTTAACTGCCTTAAGAATCCCTACTCAGAGACTAATCCCTACTCAGAGACTTGTCCTTGAAGGCCTTCCCTCCCCCCTCTTTGTGTTAAATTTTACACCAGCAGTTTTCAGAAAATCAACCAACTTTTTCTTGCAGTTACCCTGAGAATTTTAACTGTTATTTACTATAGTAATGGGGCTTTGAAGGCAGTTAGAGAAACAATTTAGGTTAGATTCTTCTGTAACTTTGAAACAGTGCTTTTGTGTTTGGATTTGTTTGTTGGGTTGGGGTTTTTTTCAGCAGTACAGGTATTAGTACCAGTAGAGGTGATGACAGGTATCTTTATGCCTCCCCCCCCAGAAGAGAGGCTTAGTTTTTAGTTTGAAGGCTTCTTCACCAGAAAGCTGTTCTGAACTGCTTCAATTACAATCTCATCTCTAGAGCTGTCATTTAACAGCTCCAGAGAACTGAGGTGCCCACACACCTTAACTGTAGCTTAAAGTGCATAAACTTGTAGCTTGCTTCACAGTTTTGTTCACTCAGAAGTTCTAGGTAAAGTAGTGGAAACAAATGTATTGTTCTTGAACAACAAGTGAAAACAAAAGAAAAAAAGTAACTGAAGATGTGTGATGGCATTGAGAAAGCATCAATTTCTTACACCCATATACATTACTCCCCTGGAAAGCCTGGTAGAGAAGAGGAGCAAAGGTAGTGTTGTGAGGGATTAAAACTGATTTTTTGCAATAGGAAGACACTGGTTTCTTTATGTGTTCCAGAGCCCGATTCACCTCTGGTAGCACCACACAAGAAGTGCCCTGGTGCTTTGTCACATTACCCAGGACAGTTTAATATGTTCCAAATATGCCCTTTTCCACCACCTGCCATCTAAAATAATCTCAACTGGACACACATTCAAAACAGATTTTCTATTGCTGCTTTTGTGTAGCTTACTGCATTTGTTATGAGCTGCAGGTTTACTGTGTGTTTACAGCACAGTAGGTGAAGATGTTACCCTGTTACAGGAAAGCCAAAAAGCAGTGAGCAGTTTCATAGTATGCACATCAAAACAGGGATTTCACATGTCCAGGGAATTATGTGAGAATTCCAGCATGCTGTCCAAGGCCAGCATTTTAACTAAGAATTTTCTTCTTTTGCCCTCAGAAAATATTCACAGATCCTGGAAGCTTATCCATGGCAACAATCAACAAACTCCGAGAGACTTGCAGGGAGAAGCTGCTTTCTCAGGGATAACTTGCCAGATATAACCAGGTGGTCAGATAGTACAGCAATTGACACATTCCTCTATTTGCACTGATTAATGCACACTTCAAGCTTTCCATGAATTAATTTGACACTTGACCAATTTTTCCTGCCTTTCGAGTAAGTGTGTTAACACTTTGTACTGTATGTCAGATTTGATAACTGGAACTGGTGGTTCTGTTATTGTTTGTTGGTGGTGTGTTGTTTTTATTTTTTAAGGATTAAGGTATTTTCAGACTAGAATGTGATCAATGTCAGGACCCTCCTTTTAAAAAAATAGTCCCAGGGAATTTTGTAATATTAAAAGAAAACCGGTGTATAAATTATGTATTACTGTATTAACTGTGACACCATTACCATTTGTACAAAATAAATTAATTTAATTTGTCAGAGCCTGTTTCTTGGTGTAGAGAGTAAAATATGTGACCTGAGTCCTGACTGCCAGTCATTGGCTGGAATACAAGCATCTTTTTCCTCACTGCTCTCACTTAAGGAATTCAAATAGTGCGTAAGTGCAGGCAAGAGAGCAATCAAAGTAATTTTCGCTAGCAGTTGATCTATGTATTGTGAGATAAAGAAGCTATAGTGCAACTCTCACACACCTGTGTCCCTAAAAATTTGAGAAACACCTGTAAAGACATCCATGAATAGACTTCTTCTCCGACAGGGGAAGATACAGGGTGGTTCCAAAGTCTGTATTGGCACCGGGCCACTTCCAGCCCTGCTGCGGCCAGGAGTCTGGGAACTGCTTTCTTGTCCACACAGAGCCCTCTCGTGGCCAAATCCTCTCCTTCCAGCTGGGGAAAGGAGGAAAGGCAACTGGAGGTCAGCTCTTTAGGGGTTTCATGGTCCCTCACCAACAACTACTGGGGAAAGCCTCACCTTTTAACAGCACAACCCTTTTCAGACTTTACTTCAAGCTCTCTGCGTTCCTTCTGAAGCATGGCTTCCCCCTACCCCGCAAACTGAGATTTTTTATTCCTCAGCAGGGAAAAAAAAAATAAATCACCTTTTTCAGAGGAAGTAGATGAGTGCTCTTCTAGAAAACTAAAGACAGCTACTGAACAGTGATTCTGAGCTATCCTATCCTTTATGGTACCAGACACACACTTTTTTCCTCAAATAGTGAATTATAAAGGACAGTAGCAGTACCATACTCGTAATATGTCAGCAGGTATTAGGAAACACTATTCACCACTAGCACAGTTCATAGCTTCCAGGTATGTTCAAGGTCACAGGGCATTGGTCCAAAGTACACCAGTCTTGCTGCCCTGCATTAGGTTTGCGTGGTCAGGAGTGTTCTGGGCAATGTTTTGGTGTGCCCCGGTTCCTGCCCAGCAGAGTTGGTACCGTTAACACCAAAACCTTGCTGCAGGAGGGAGTCTGGGAAGCTTTAAACACCAAGGTTCATTTCCAGCACATTATAAGGCACACAACCCTCAGCAGACCTGCTTTTCCTATTTTGTGGTAAGAGGCCAACTTCAAAAACAAACATGAAACGTTGTTTACACAGTCCTTAGACTGAGAAGCTTAGCAGCACTGTCAGAAAGTTACGCTTAGCCAAGGAGACCAGAGTACTGACATGTCTCAGCAAGTGGCAGCTCAATACAAGAGGTAACTTCACCAGGTCTCAGGTTACAGGTAGCTTTCCTTGTTTCCAAACACAAAGTGCTAAGTGATAGCCTGATTCCGACACACACACACACACATTACGATTTGCCTTTGTACCACAAAGAAAAAACTTAAGCACTTGTTTAACATAACTCCACACTAAGGATTGTTTGAGGCTACCAAAGTATAGGCGCACCATGACTTCAGCACTCAATAAAGGGTCAACGACTGGTTTTAAGAGTGACCAGCAATACTAAGAAATACAGAAAAAAAAGTGTCTTTATTAGCATTGTTACAGGCAATGCATACATAAGAACTGATCCTTAAAGTGTACAACCCCCCAGCCAAGTTTAAAGCAATAGAATCAGCAGATTGAGATCTACATTGTACACATGTGCAGTAACAGGATCTCTCTGAACCTTCCAACAGAATAGACTGAAATCACTTTACAAAAAAACGTAAATAAAAATAACACCCATTTTAAAAAAGTACCAGCTCCTAACGAGCTGGCATAGCATCAAAAATATCAAACAGGGGCGTTGTCCAATCATAAAGAGTTCCTGTAAGGTTTGAGTATTGCGTCGTTCACACCCTGCATGTGCCAGGCATTGAGTTGAAAGCTTAGTAAAAAATACACACCTAAGAGACAAGGTGAAGTTCAGATTTTAAATCTCAGTTTTGTCAGTTGTTACTAAATTTTTTTAAATGCATCATCAGTATACTTCATCGCTCAACGGCAGCGGTGCAAATAATGAACCTTTTCCCTTTGTTAAGAGTTCTGAAATTGAGTCAGAGTTAGCAACATCCCTCTCTGGAATCTGTAGTTGACATGATCTTACGCCAATTCCAAAAAAGCACCCTTAAAACTTTCAGCTTGTTTCTAAGTGGGTAAATATTAAAACTAGTTAGCAAAATTAAACACCAGAATCTTCAGAAGTTATTTTTGTGCATAGTTAAATGCTGCAAGATGATTTCACATTTAATAAAGCAGACTTTAAAGAAGCAATTTGCAAGAAAAGATGTTACCTTACAATATCAACCAGTTCAGGGGAAATGTGGGGGGACTTTTTCCCCCAGCCTCTTGCAATTGCTTTTCATCTACACTGGATTTTAGTGCAAGTAATTAAATTGTTTGATATCCAGCATGGCTCCTCTTTCTGCCAATCAGGTAAGCAATCAAGACAATTAGAACAAGACCAGCAAGGGCTGCACCAACTATTATAGGGATCAGCATGTTATTTTCATCCAGTTGACATTCTTCCACTGAAGAGAGAGAAAAAGATCCATGTTAGGTACTAGTGCACCAACAGATGGCTACATCCAGAACTTCAGCATTCTGCTCTCAGCACAGATAAAACTGGCTCAGCTAGCTTGCCAACAATGAAAATGAAGCCAAGTCCACTAACTGTGATCATTCAGGATGAAGTCTTTCTAGTACCCGGTGTGAACACAATATGGAGATTATACTGATTGTTTCCTTGAGAGCTGTTAGTTACACACAAATTTAGCCATCATAAATACCCATGTGACTCTTCCCACAGTCATTTTGCTTTCACCATAGTCACAAGGGACAGGTTTGCCCCTTTCACACAAGTGTCTGCACACAGTTTGGAGGGAAAGGTAGCACCCCTCCTTAACTCTTCTCTGGACCATCAGGAACAAGTCCAAGTTGTTTCAAAGCTTTTTACATACCTCTCACACTAGCCTCAACTCGGACACCTTAATCAGCCCCCACATCATCTGTAGTGGGGCATGCAGAGACTAAGCATAGCACCCACAAGCTGACTATTTGACTACAGAATGTTATATTTATATCCAAGTATACTTCACAAGTCTTGGGTTTGACAGGGGCTGCCAAATGCAAACCTCTTACCTGGCCCAAATTTGTCTCCATCAATCTTGAAAACCTGGATCTGAACATTAAATACACTGACAAGGGCTTGGTCCGTGACCTGCAGATTCTCCTTGGAACTGCACTTGTAGGAGTTCCCTAGTGAAGCTCTCAGCTCACTCAGGCTGTTGTTTGATGCTTCAAATTTTGGATCTGTGTAAGAGAAAGTCTTATTATATAAACCTGAAGAGCAGGAGCTGTAAGCCCATAGAGCTGAAGTTTGATACATTCATCCCCAACATTTGTCACACATTATTTAATGCAGGCTACCCTTAATATTTATAGAAGTAATCTGAGAGAGTAGTAGAAGTCCTTACTTTTTGCTTCAGAAGGCAGAGTTGTGCTTACACTCACACCTTGCAGGAAGAATTTTTCAGCGCTTGCATTCTTTAAAAAAAACAAAAACCAACAAATCAGTAGTTGTCATTTAAGCTGATGATGTACAACATGAGCTGTTCATGTTCAGGTTCCATTCTGCATACATTTTGAGAAAGGTTTTCAAAGCGTAGACCACAAATGGGATTAGCATCCAGAGGAGATGCTAGTTGGACTTTATGAGAGAAAAGCTACAGAAAGTATGCACGTTAAGGAAGATTATTTTGTGGGAGGGCAAAGAGGCAGAGAAACTGTTGACTGTTGACTTGACTTCAAGTTGACTTAAAGTCAAGTCAACAGTTGTTGACTTGACTTCAAGTGGACTTGAAGTCAAGTCAACAGTTGTTGACTTGACTTCCACACTGCAGGCATAGTCCCACCCATTCCTTAAGCAGCCTACTTGAAGTGATCTTGGTACCCCACAGAGCTGTAGAGAGTCATTTAACAGCAACAGCTCAAGGTGATCAGCATTAAAAGGAGCACGAAACTCTGACAAACACAGTGGATACCTCAAAGGTACGCAGCTCCAATACAGCACCTGGGGCAGGGCTGTGGGAAACAGGATTCCCAACCATCATAGGAGACCAGAAGACAAGCACACTCGGCCCTTGGGCTTGTACACAGAATATTAATGAGGACTTAAATCCGGCTCCAGGCTTAAAATTAGATGAGATGCCCACTTGTCACAGGCTCCTCCCAGTTTCAACAAGAAGCCTTAAGGAGTAAGCAACAGAACCTTCAAAGAAGTTCCCATTCCAAACAAAATACTTTTCTGTGTACACATATATATGTGTGTGTATATACATAAACATTCTTTTCTCACAGTGGTTACCAGGCATAAAACCCACTAAATCCTAGTATTAAAACCAAAGGAATTAGTTACTCCCCTTCTTGTAGCTGTGTCTTTTTCCCTCTTGCACTTGCCTCAGTTAGTTTTCCCACATGGAAAGTCCTACAGGCCCTACAAGCTTGGTGCAGAGACTCTTACCAATGCAAACTGGAAGATAACACTGGTTTTCTCAAAAGTCAGATTCAACAAGGCAGATGTACTGTTGCATCTCCCAGAAGAAGTTGTATTCCGTGGTATGAAATTCAGCAAATCCAAACCCATCTGTGAGAGAAGAGGATAAATTATGACACTTGAAGAGACTTAACACATCACCTGACACTCAGTTGAGGTATAGCTGGCTTGTGTCACGTGCCTGCAGTGTTGTGTTTGCCTCGTGTGACAGACACCAGGGCAGATGCGTGCGCGCGTTACAGACCCGTGCAGGCTGCACCTGAGTTACCAGGCTGACAGACAACCTGAGTTATCAGGCTGACAGACAACCTGAGTTATCAGGCTGACAGGGCACGCCTAACAAAGCTTTCTGCAGCCCTGACTGGCTACAACCAAGAATCCACTGCTTTCTCCACACAAACTGCTTTGGTTCTTGCAGCATAAAGAAAAATGTAAGAACCACCACACTACACAGGGGGCAATATGCTATAAAATACTGCTTTGACATAAGGTAGAAACAATTAAGGGAACCACCTGTCAGCACAATCATCTTGCATGTCATTTCAGTTCAAAATGTTTTAGTTTTGCCCATGGTTTATGATTTTATACGTTCTTGCATTTGCACTAGGCTGTGGGTTAAATGCACTTGCCAAACAATCAAATAGAAACCTTTCAGTAGCTCTTAGCTGATCCTCACGTGACTTTGGAAAACCTACTTGCCACCTCCTCACTGGTCATTACACTAGAAATCAGCCGTTCCACCAGAAGTAGAACACCAGAATCAGGGAATTTCACACAATTAAGGCAGCTAAAACACAAGTTATCATCATAACAAGCCACTGTACAGCCATGCACCAGCTCTAAGTGCTCATGATTTTACCTGTCAGTCATCATCAACATCATAAATAAATGCAGTTGTTTCTTTTGCAACACCATTGTTTCCTTTTGCGGGTCTTCAACAGTCCCTTTGGGACTTTTTGTCCATAGGGCTGGCAAGCCAGGCTCTGCACCAATAGTGGAGGGAAAGAACTGTGCCAGGGCTGGATCTTACATAAAGCATGGATTATTTTTTTTTATTATTATTATCAGCTGTTATGTAGCTTTTAAGTATCTAAGTCAAACCCAAATGTCTTCAGTGCTGGCTGGAAGGTAAGTAAGTCACAAGCCTGTCCAGTTTTACAGTAGTAATTTTCCCTTGTACTAGTCATTCACTGTTTCTATGCCTCAGGCCAAATTTCTGTATTTTATTTAACAGTTTAAAAATCTTGTTTTGGTTGTGACTTTGATAACAGGATTCCCCATCTCATCTCTTGATAATTGTTACTACTTCTCTTAAATGACCATATACACTTCCTGGATTCAAAAGACAAGTTTAATACTGCTTTTAGTAAATGGAAAAATCCTTAAGAAGCACTTTCAGTAGAAGTTTTTGAAATGTCACTAATCTAGACTAAGTTAAGCAATTCAAATAGAGGATAACGAAGAATGAACATAAACACCTGGGCTTTTTAAAGAAAAAGGTTAGTTTATAACAATTAACCAAGTCTTCCCCAAAGAAGAAATTTGAAGGCTTTGAAGAAAAAAAATCAAAATGTACCTTTTCATCTTTTTTTGGGTAGGTGATATTAAGCTGTAAGCCCATGTAGGCAAGTATACAGGTTCCATTTGGACCAGTCACATTGTATTTACCAACTGCAGGATTTGCGGGTGATGATGTTGGTGCTGGACTAGTTGTTGGAACCTGGCTAGTAGTCTGTTTAGGAGTTGTAGGCACTATAGCAGTAGTAGAGACCCTATCTTCAGCACATTCTGTCTCTGCAGAGAAAGGAAAACAGTCATTACCAAACAAAATGAAACTGTGGGATGATCTACCTTTGCAATCCTTGAGGGAAAGGAAGACACAATTTCAAATGGCTTTTTTTCTAATAAAAGATAATAAAAGCTCAGAAACACAATGCTAAAGTAATACCTAAGTACTTTTTGCTAAGTTTGACACCCTTTTAAAGCCTGGTATGTGAAAACGACACCTCTGCTGGTAATTTACTGAAGTTAATGGTGACCACATCCACTTTCATTGATGCCCATCATTTCACTTTGCCATTGGGTCAGGATAAATGTGACAGAGCCAGTGCTCTTGCTGCCTCTTCACAGCCAGGCCGGGATCCCTATCACTCACTCTGGGCACTCATGTGGGAAAAGCAAGAGGAACAGTTCTCCTGCCCGCTGTTCTAAGTGGTCTCCCAGGAGATGTGTTCTCCTTCCCCTCACTCTCATTATTCTGGAGATACCACAGTAGCCTTAAAATATTGCTGTGGCTCTTCTGTCCTTAACAAGGGGATTCCAAGACACTGCTTCTGATGGCAAATTTTCTGCTGTATCCTCTCACATCCATCCCCCCTTCAGTCCCACACGAGGAGCCACCCTCCACAGGGTTAACAAGGCTGTGGAGGTGTGGAAGTTCACCTTCTCTTTTCATCCAGTCCAGCAGCAACTTCCAAGGGAACAGTACCTCTGATTTATTTGCCAGAGTACTTGGAAACATGTGGCAGCAAGATCTTAACTTGATCTGGGAGCCAAGAAGGTTCCTGCATTGAACATCTAAGCCAAAACCAAAGGTCATAACAAAGATATTACTAAAGTAGAGGCTTCCACGTTCCAAGCCAAGGTCATCTCCACGTGCCAGGGATAACAACTTGCAACTTTTTAAGGACAACAGCAACTGCAGCAACAATCAGCTCTGACTCAAAGGGCCTACTTCTAAAATTTAATGCATACATTGTATCCTGCAGATACAAGACACCTAATAAATAGCCTTAATCTTAAAACAGCAGCTTAACTGTCAATTATGGCTCAGACAGAGGAACTCTAATCACGCCATCTGAAGTCACACACACACCAACATAGCATGCGTTCCTAGTTCTGGAAAGTCAAAGAGCAGAATGAAGGTGGATGAAGGAGGAGTGATCCTGTATTTTGTAGACGGATACTGGTCTGACCCCAAAATGCAATCATTTCCTAATAAACCAAAAACCAGCTTTTTGGGTACTTCAGTGGAGAACTACCCTTTATCTGCAAGACCTCAACACACAGAGGCTCTTACTGAAGTTGGCAGAGATGGAAACAACCAAATCACACCGAGTGGAAGTTTAGCCTAGGTGGAGTTTTAATATATTATTTTTACTAAACTGATTTAGAGCAGTTTCTAGTAGCTCTTCAGGACAGATCAAATTATTACATCTTTTCTCAACAGTTACAGGAAAGCAGCTGGCAAAACTGCCAACAGAGAGAAAATGAAAGTTTCCCTTTCAGAGCTGCCGATAACCACTACCGTCCCCCCAGTCACTAACTTCTAGCACACTGACAGAAGTCACCATTTCTAGTTATGCAGATGCACTGAATATTGACTCTTCTTCCCTTCAGTGAGCCTTGTACAGATCACCAGCAGAAATATCCTTTCATTAAAGTTTTGCAGAAAAAAATTGTTAAGGGAAAATTGCAGATCTAAATATTATCAATAACTAGCTGCCTAAGGGACAGGGGAAGGCTCAAGCCTATGAGAATGGAAGGAAAGAACAGATCTGGAGGGCGCAATATTATTTTCAGGTCAAGAAGATTAAAAAAAAGGATTAAAAAAAAACAAACAAGAAAGAGCTAACTCATTGTGCACTAGGAATGGAAAAGTCAGATCCAACACTATAATAAAAACTTAGAGAAGGTGGCAATTTAAAGAAAAAACTGTGCATGGAAGTATGAATAACAGGAATACGGAAACAACAAAACCACAAATTAACATCCCTCCCTCCATCCCTGAACTCAGACTAGTGTCTGATCACAATCACAGAACTTCACATCTGTTTTCTAAGAATCCGTGGTTTCATCAAATCAGTGCTATCACAGGATGGAAAAAAGCAATTTAGAGAATATGACTGTGACAAGTTTAAAGCATTTATGTTTATCTAAAAAAGAGAAAGAAGCATAGGAACAGAAAATAAAGCAAATGCTGACAAACTTGCATTCCACAAGAAACACCCTCCAGAAATAATGCAATACTGAATTTTTTTATTCAGAGGACTATATAAGAGCAGATCTTAAGGTCTTAAAAAAGAAAAGTATTACATCCATATGTACTTTTATTGAAGTTTTAATTTTAAAAACAGATTTTTATTATTAAAACAGATTTTACTTAAGTTTTGTAGAAGTTAATAATCAGCTTTTCCCAGTATCATGTCTTATGTTTGAACCTGCTGATAAATGATCACTTATCCTACTTACCTGGTAGAACAACTGGATCAAATTTGGTTCCATAATTAAAAAAAAAAAGAGAGAGTTCTGAAGACTGCAGTAATAGAAATCAGGGTTTGGTGTGGGTTTTTTTAAGCATAAATGTAGGTCCACATCTTTACTGCAAACTAGTTCACTGAACGGAAAAGTTTGATCAAGGGAATGACACACACAAATCTGAGCCAGTCATGTGAAGCAGCCATAAAAGAAGTCAATGCCACTATTCTCATGCATCAGGCAAGGTATTTTTCACAGGAACGGGACAAGGTAGACATACCCCAGTAGAAGGCACTTGTTCATTGTATCCATTCCATGCTAGCATTGGCTATCCTAGTTTTTAATATTTGTTTCAACTTAGCAGGTGCATAAATGGGATTAACAGCTAAAGAAAAGTTCTACATCTCCCAGGGAAGATGAAGCCTCTAAAAGCAAGGCAAAGACTTATCACTCCTTAAGATACTATAGGTGATCAGCTTATACAGGTCTTCTGGGTTTGAGGAGTGCTGCCACAAAAGCAAAGGACATGAACAAACCATAAAGTAATTGGCCTTTAATAATTTGAAGTAAAATTTCAAACTGCTTTTCAGTACAAGCAATCAGGATAAAAGTATCACTTTGTGATTGTGCCTGAAAGAGAAAAACCTGACTGTTACAGCTGACATAAAACCTCCTGTAGAAGATGTACGTTTCTGCTCCCTACAGATCAGTTCTCTACTGTCTGCCATTATCTCACCAATTTTCCCCAGAGCACGCAGTAACTAGTTCAAGTTACTCTGGTAGAGGCCATAATACTTGGAAGTTATCAGATACTTCTTAAACTAGGATTTTGGCCATATGCCCACTCAACCTACTGCAGCATATGTTTAACACCCATACTCATGAACAGCCCAATACAACACCCATGGGAACCCAGGGCACTATCTCCTAATCATGGATTCCAACATCCTACAGAGAAAACCTGATGCAAGTCCATTCATTTCAAAAGATGCTGTTATCAGAGCTTCAGATCCAGTTTGTACCTGCCTTACTATGATTAGTCAGGACTTAAAAAGAAATAACCTGTTACTGGAAGTATTAGCTCATCACATACATTTTCTATTACAAGATACTTACTGTTCACACTGAAAGTGCCATTTGTGAGATAGGCTTCCAAAGTGACATTGCTGAAAGTAACATTCACAGCCCTCATATTGATGTGCTTGGAGTTGATGCATCTGTATTTTGTGCCTCTATGTGCCTGAATAATACCTTTATGTGATACAGTCTTCACATCTCCTGTAAAAAGATACATTGCATTAGTATGTACCAGTATTTAAAGGAATGACTCAGTATTACATCTGGAAGGGTTACACAATAACAACAGGAAGTTTTCATTTTACCTGCAGTTGAATTTGGGAATAAAGTTGCATCTGACAGATTGTAGTGGAAAACTAACTCTTCAACTTGGTACTTGTCTGCAGATTCTGAGAAATTCAGGCTTAACGAATGTCCTGCTCCAAAATCCAGTATCAGAACTGGATGAGATGCGTTATCTTTACCACATGAGCTCTGTGAGTCCACTGAAGCATTTTGCGGAAGAAAAAAGCTTACAAACTGTGGGGTAGAAAATAAAACACACGTAAGCTTTTCCTAACAGCTTTTTAAATATGCTATGAAACTGTTACAAACATATAGCAGACATTGATATATACTATAAGATGTCTACTTATATACCAGTATATAGCAAGAAGCATGTTACTGGCATTTGAGTTTAAGAATCTTGCTCTCTGGAAGTGGAGGACAAAACAGTACATACTCACAGCACCTCTTAGACTTTTTCTCCTCCTAAACTAGCAATATGAATTTGCAGGGACTTCTGTACTACAAGAATCAAATCTGGCAAACTCTGGATGTGAAAAATGGGAGAATTTAAGCTTTGCTTCTTGTAGTACAACTGAGCAAGAACAAAAGTGAATGGTACATCCTTATATAGCTTGGCTGTAATACTTTGAGTTTATCACACATTGTGAAGAAATGTGGTATCTGAAGACCAATACAACATTTACTTGGAAGTTTCGAGCTTACTGTTTACAAGAAGAAGCAGACAAAAGCATGCTATGAAAGAAGACCGTTCTGAGTGCAAACACATACCAATATCAGCAGGATTTCAGACCAGCAGCACCACTGAAAATGTGGATTATACAATATAAGGCTCAGCTCAAATCACATATAGCAAGTGCACCACTGGCGAAGTAGTAGTATTTTTTTAACCTTGTATTACACTGATGTCTAGGGAAAAAGATCTACTTCAAGAACACAAAACTGCAATAAGACTATAAATAATCCACAATTCCTATTCAGTAGTGAAGATACAAATACATCACAAAACCTGTTAGTTAAAGCAAATTCCTAATTTTCCATTAACAAGCTTTTGCTGTTAATATGGAACAATCTGTAAGCACTGCGCTAGTCTGTACATACACTGAAATCTAGAGATTTGCTAAGTAGGAAGGTCACAGATTTCCGGAGTTTAAGAAGTTTAAAAGCTATGTGCCAATGGCCATTTCAATTCAGATTTAGTCCATGTGAGTGTGACCAAGTTACCAAAAGAGAACTAGTAGTATTTTTGCCTTTACAGTTCCAGTGAAAGCCATTTTAGTCATCAGTAGGACTGGTGTGGAATTTCAGTCACAAAAGTCATTTCACATGCTTTGTTTGTGATTGTTTCAGGCAGCCTTAACCTTGCTGTTTAATTAGACAAAGCATCCGTAATAAAGAAAAGCTGATGCAACGTGACTGGGAGGGTGAAAGTCTTTGTTGAAGCAGTTTATCATGCATAAAAATACTTGTTGAAAAGTTTAAATGCTGCACACATGCAGAAATACCACATACTTTATAAATACTAAAAATACCAGTAAGTGACAAGCAGTAAGATACTCACTGCCCTTACCTGTTTTTGCCCACTGTTTTTGTATTCCACTGAGAAGGCTACTGTCAAATCAGCAATTATGCAGACCTTACCACTCGAATCTTTCACTTCAAATGAAGAGGAAGCCTGTAAAAAGCCTGATAAAAATAAAAAGTGGTTAACTTGGTGTCACATAAATTTGCATTTTTTTATCCCAAAGAGACAAATATGTACCACTGTGCATTCTGGGAGTACAACCTAAGCAGTTGAGTTTGGAAACTCAGGAATTGACAGTCTCTAGCTGCAACATCACTAACAAATGGAAGGCAAATTTAACAACTCATCTATAAAAATGCAAAGCCACCCAAACCAAAACTGTTGACATGCTGGGTCCTAAGAGATAAGAAAAACATGCAACCAACACCAGTCATAGTGATCAAGGCAGCTTCAGTGTTCACCCTACACAGCAACAATTTTACCATCTTCAGCCAGACCTGACTTAGCTTATTTGATCCTGCATGCCCTACAACACTCCGCCTTCCCCCCACAGCACACCATGCAGCCTTCATTCCCGCTGTACCAGGACACTCAGCTGTACACGCACTGAATGCAGCATTTAGAAAGCTTGGATTGACTGCAGATGTTTTGAAGGCACTGCCAAAAATAGCATGATAGAGCATGCTATCCTTGCCAGGAGAACTTCTCTTTACCATCATCACGCTCTCCACACTTGAGAGGAGGAGGAGGCCAAGACCTTGACACAGACTGAGGTTATGTTTTCCAGAGTGGTTTAAGCTAAACTCAGACTGAGCTTCTGAGAAAAGCGAAGAAAAGATTTTCTGCCCCTTGTTCTGCTCCAGCCTCAACGCTCAGAGCACGCTGAGTACAACTGCCCAAAGTATCAACTTAACAGGGCAAGAACACAGCAAGGGAACCATACAATCATCCTTTCTGACGGCAGCATGGACTGGGACCAGTGTGACCAGGGTGACCAGTGTCCACTGCCAACAAAGCTTCACACAGGGGACACACTGTGTCAGGCTGCAAGCAGCTGGAAAGCTGGTTATCTCCTACTTCGTTTGTGGGAAGGGATACCTGACTGCTCCTGAACCTGACCAGTTCTTTATTTTAGAGCCTTTTATTTTTCAGATTCTCAATTTGTCACCACCACCACCCTCAAGCGAACCTCACTGCAAAAAGCCTGCACCATTTTCATGCTAGCATTTATCAGTTTGCATTTGCAACAACTTCAGTCTTGCAGAAAACCTGATAAAAAAACCGCTGCAAGACACAAACCATTATCACAAGCAAATAAGCTTTAACGAGTCACACTTGCTAATCCATTCAACTGTTGATAACAGCAGAGACCCAGATGAGAGATGATCCTTCAGCTAGCTTCTCTCCCCAAGAAGTTTTCAAAAAACAAATCCTAATTTTAAAACTTTCCACCACAGAACTATGGTGTGTACAATTGTATTAAGACAATTATTAGGAACATTTGGACTTTTGTCAGCTGGACTTCAGTAGAAGGCACATCAGTCACAGGAACGCATTGGAAACTATTTCTCTGGCACCCAGCAAGCATTTTCCCTTGTTGCCTTGCCCTTAGCAACATCACATCCTCTCCCTTCAAAGAGGGCAAAGCTTAAACTGGAATTCATTCAACCTTACTCAGTTTTTGAAGAGTCTAGACTTGAAATCAGAGATAGACAAAAGAAAGAAAATGTTTAAAAACAGATAGTGTAGAAAACCTATTTCAAACCAAAACTGTCCTACCTTTGCCTTTATGTCCAGCATAGAATGTTCATTAAGGACCATATACTCACAAAGAAATATGACTTATTGCAATTCAGAGCAGTATCAGAAACAGGTTCTTCCAAATGGAAGTTTCAATTTGCAAAGTTTCCTTCAATTTGCATTTACATCTGGAACTTGTTTACATTTTATGCAAGCACTAGTTTTCTCAAAAGCAAGCTGCTTACACTTTCCTCAAGATTTCTAGCACAGCGTAAAAAAGTCTAGAGGCAGGCAGTAAGAATCCATTGCTCCTTGAACTAACACTGTGACTGAAAAATGTGCTAGAACGAAAACCTTCAGTGTGCATGCAGACTCCCTTGTTTGATAGCTATTAAAAATCTTGGCAATTTTAGAGCTAAAAATAATCAAATAACAGCTAGTAAAAGAATGAAAGAAAAATAATCTTTAAAAGAAATGCAGGGGAAAGAAAAGACTGAAAAATAATTAAGAAAAATGTTGCTGACCTAAATGAAAACGTGACAGACCTGTCCAGATGATTCAGAGAACAACAACAGACAATGCAGAGGTACCAGAAAGCACCAAATGGAAGACAAATTCTGGTAATGAAGAGCTGATAAATCACCCTCAGCAAGTTTAAATAATAAAGAATAAGTGGCATGAATAAACATTAAATAGTAATGCCTGCATAAATACCAGATTTTTGCGAAGTTTAAATTCACATAATTATACTAATCCTGATTTCATGAGTGTGGAACAAATGCTATAAAACCCCAGTCCTTCTTAAAAAATATTCAGCAGCTGAATTTGCAGTGAATTGAACTGAATTTGCAGTGTCAGGGATGAGACAGACGCAACCAGCACGAGACACTGAGCTGTCCTCGGTAGAGTGGCGAGAGCTGTTTCACTGCAAGTAAGGCAACACTCACAGGGATGGTGATCAGAGAGCACTGTGCTGCAGCATCATCTGCTCCCAAGGTCTTGAAGGAACGCAGATGAAACCGAGTGAAACGTATGGTATACAGGAGCAAAGAAAAGTTAGAAAAAAATCACTGAAGAACAAATCAAGACATTGAAGGAAAGAAGGTCCCACCTACTCTCTGCTCCAGCCAGTTTAAGGCAGAGGAACAGCTCGCTGGGTCTTGCAGGAAAGCAGCTGTTGAGTTTTCTGAAGGCACTTTCAGTGCTGAGTAGTGATTAATGCATGAATCATGACCAGCCCACAAACACTATGAGCCTACAGTCAAAATGCCAAGATTATAGAAAAGCAAACTGATGTCGACTCAATCTATCCTGGGAATATTTCTAATAAAGTTACATAATGTATTGCTTAATTCTATCAGGGCATATCTACAAGTTGAGAATACTGTCTGTACATCTCATAACAATATCATTCTTTGCTATTTAACACAAAAACTGATACAACCCCCAGATTCTTAACTTTAGGCTTTAAATGTTCCTCTTAATAGACTGAAGAGCCCTATATAACAACTACCTGAGGCACAGCAAGTGCGGTGCTTCAGATTTAAATGCAGCGGTCCAAAACTTTTAAATAGCAAAAAGTAAGTTTCTTTAGGTTCATTATTCACTTGGCTGGAAACACTACATTATGGATATCTAGCAAAGGAATTACCAAAAATGTACGAACATCAAAGAAATTCCACTTGGTTCAGATGCTTCCTTCGTATTCCAGTAAGTTCCAAAAAAAGGCTGCTAATATATTTATTCTAGCTGCATCTTTTCAATTGAAAATCATAAGACAATCTCTCCCTTTATACCTCAGTTCTGCAATTACAGTCTCATGCAAGAAAACACTTAAGGTAACTTTTAAAGCAACAACTAGAGATGTTGCTTGAATTAAATCCAGCATCCTTCTTTATCTAACATACCTACCACAAAAAAACCAACAGCATATAACCAGTCTGAGATAAAATAAGTAAGTCAAACAAAACTTCCCTGATTGTATAACAAATTATCTTAAAGAAATCTACCTCATAAAGTTGTTTGTTTTAAGCTGAAAACTACAAAGCTAACAAAACAATCTAGCCCATGCTTTCAGGTTTCAACCTTCTTAAAATTGAAATCCTGTTAGTCAAACACAGCTACCTTTGATTTACTGTCCCATATAATAGAAACCTACTAAGGGAGAGAGATGAATGGTTGTTGTGTGCTAGAAAACCAAGCATATTTAATGGCAATTGTGTACACCATCTGCTTTGCGAAGAGGACTTCAGTTACTAGCATTAATGATTTACTTTGCCTTCAATTTTTATTAGAAACATGGAACACTGACAGTAAGGAAACACAAAAGCTACTTCTGTATAATATGGGGTTTATTACTATACTCACGTTTCCTGCATAAGTAAAAATTTCTTTAGCATTTTTCTTCCTCCCTCTTGGAATAAAGGGCAGCAAGCCATCCAAATCCACCTGGGCACATATCCCATATCATCGGTACTTTAAGCCATATAGATACCCAGTGGATAGGACTGTTTGCAGTTACATCAAATGCCTGTGGTGTTTGGGAGGAAAACCATGGCTGCAGCACAGCGCAGCTGCTGGCTCCTGGGATGTGCTGTGACAGGGTTCAGAGTATCCCACAGCCTGGTCACACTCACAGACTCTCCTTGACTCTGGCCCACCCTGGAATTACCGAGCAGCAGCACTCCAGGGGTAAGGAATGCCAGCCCTACATTACCATTCTGTACCTAAGATGCAGTACTGATGTGTTGCCTTGCACCTTTGCCCAGGTGTTCTGATGGCAAACACAGCGAACACTGCTATCTGTGGGGCATTAATCCAAGCAGATAAGAAATGCTGGTTATTATCTAAAGAAGGTTTATTTTCTATCGTACATGTGAACCAAACTGCCCAGTAATTTACTCATTCTGATGGTTCAGAATGATCCTGTCATCTCAGTGCCATTTTGTGAACAGTGGCAACGTTTGTCACCACTTTGGACTCCTAAATCTATGCCAGCGAAGAGAAGGGAAAAATCCCTGAGGAGTTATGCTCTCCTCTAATGATCTGTCTTCTAATGTATGCACCACTCCCAGAGGGACACCTAGTCCAAGTCCTTTATCAGAAGACCGAGTCAAGATCACTTCCTTAGGATTCAAAATCTATACTACCTTGGCATAATACAGAAAGACAGGAACAAATGAAAGCAGGAAAACCCTTGACAGGCTTGACGTAGGAAACACTTTGCAAGGAGTGAGATGGTATAACTCTCCATAAAATTATGAGTTTATAGTTACCTTTCACCAACAGACACACGAGACTGAATGCTGGCTACCTGGAAAGCTGGCAGGAAAAGACAAGGCTGGACTCAAATACACACAAAAAACACAGTGGTGGGGAAAGGGAGAACAGAGCTTAATTCAATGCATGAGAGTACTTTAGGGCACAGGAGAACCAGCTGCAATTGTGCAGGTGCAGCACCTGATTATATCAAGTTCCTGATCCAGCCCAGAGCATGCATCCTTGCCAACCAAGAGAGAAATTCATACAATCTCAGATTACGGTTTTTGATATTGTTGACTTCCATTATGGCAGTAAACCCTTTGTTTCTCAATTCAAGTTTGCAGATGAATAACTTCTGTCTTTATAAACAAATTTATACAAGTACAAAAGCATTATAAAAGAAAGGTTATCTAACAGCCATACACCTGCCATTTGACCAGAGAATTGCACAATTGCATCAAGTTTAGTCACATGAAACTTCTTTATGGCTTCCTATCTAGAGGAAGGAAGTCTTGGGGTAGCTCTACAGCAAATGATCACATGAGTGCAGGGGGAGAGCTAAACTCCCCTGGCCAGACCCTTTTCAGCATTCACATAAGTCCATTTTGTACTTGCTCTGGTAAGTGCTGCTGTATCACACCACACAACGAACACACATTCTTCAAGGCAGCTGTGAGACCCAAACAATGTTTTGAAGAAAGGAGCACTGTGTGACAATTTAAAGAGAAAGCTTCCCCAGAGGAGAGAGGATATTGGAAATAAGGTAATAAACTAATTGCCTGAGTAAAACCACTCTCCCAGTCCTACAGTGTAGATCTTAAGCCTGCCAAGGAAAGTAAAGACATGCAGGTGTTCCCATATAGTACAGAGTGAATTCTTGTTAGTAAAACAGATCCCATCAGAAGTTTCTTACAAGAAAACCAAATGTATTAATTGAACTTGCTCAAGGCTGAACACTGGAGAAGGAACATGTACCCACTGGACCGAGCTGAAGCACATTTAGAACCCTGTACTCCTAATGCCAGGGTGCTCCTAAGACTCTCACACTTGGAATTAATAGTAGAAAAAGTAGTACTGATAGTCAGTGGTGCTGTCAAGGGACAGAGAAGGTTAAGAAACTGTTATACTAAGACTGAAAGGGACACCAGTTCATCCTGAAGTCAGATGCCCAAAAACCATGGAATCCTGATTTACCAAAACATGAGGTACATTTAAAAGTATGTAATATAGAATCGAGATAATGCAAGGGAATGGTCAAATAGCTGTTGTAACTCCCACCACTGACATACCCAAAAGCATCTTCTGCCAAGCTTAAGAGAACACATACCAAGAAATCCATTTCAGCACCAAGCTTTCTCAAGGAATTTCCAAATAATCATGGCTGACTTGAGAGCAAAGACAAACTGCTGAAGTTGCAACAAGCAAAGCCAAGGTGTGCCTTTTGCTAGAAATAAGCTTGTATCTTGGAGATCTACAAAGGCTTATCAGAGATAACAGCAGCAGTTAATGTTGCAATAGAGTATCAATATTTTCTTTGAGTTCGGTTCCTCTGTACTTAGAGGCAATTCTTCACTTTGTTGTCTGCTACTGATTAGAAAACATCCTAATCGCTACAGAACAACCTAGAAGCAGGTTACACAAAAATTAAAACTCTTCAGTCAGCCTGACCAGAAACCTTAGAAACACAACTCAAAAGGGGCGTGTCAGGGAACCTGCAGAGTTCTCAGCAAGTAAGAAGTTACTTCTCAAGTCAGAAAAGCTGCTGAAGTCAAAGCCAAGTAACCTATCACATGATGACTGACACACTAATTCAAATCCTTAGGGACTGTGTCAACACACTTCAAGCAGCTCTCAAGCAAACACTATGTCAAGGGCAGCATATGGTAAAACAATATTTCAGAAGTTGCTCAACATTAAAGTAGTTAGATTTTGTGAAAACCAAGTTATACTGGTCTCAGTTCCAAACCCCTGATAATGCCAAACCTGAGAAAAACAATTCAGCACCAAATTGCTCACTGGCTGGAATTCATTATCAAGTTTCTCTCAACTATCTCTACATTGGTAGCAAGGTTTGGAATTCCTCTTTGGACTAGAGTTGTGCAACAGAAACACGTGGATTATGTGTCAATGCCTCTGAAATGGCATCAGACTACCCTGAAAAACCTAATTTTTCCTTCCCTAAATCTCAAACACTTCATTACTTACTCACTAAACTGAATCCATGTCGGATTCTAATCTTAAATTTTCAGGAAAGCGTTCTCTGATGTGTCTGTGTTTCAGTAATGAAAAAATCTATGGGTGCTCTAGATCTCAGAGAGCACAAGCAGCTCTGTTGGGTTTGGCACACAACCCAACTGACTCATCATGCTCAACTACAGACAAGCACCATCTTACTCAGTATTTCAAAAAGCAGCAGCTAAGTTTAGGGAAGGTACTTCCATTTCCCACAGCCCCCTTTCCCTGCTTTTACCACTATACTACCTAAACATTTTCTTAATTCCATATGTATGTTTGATATTAATGAGGAAATTAATTACAAAATGCTCAATGCTGACACATGAAACATTCAGCTTAGTGCTTGCTGCTCTATCTGAATAGAACACTGAAACAGTAAGTGAGGTTTGGTGAGGTATTCAGGTGGAAAAAAAAATCTACTGTCCCAAAGTCAAGGCATCACCAAACAAGTTTTCACATCTGCACCACCCATGCTAATCTTTCAGTCTCCTGTGACCATTACCTTATCCTAATCAGTGTTCACTCAGATGATTAAAAGGCTGCAAATGAGCAAAAATATCTGAAGACTTCAGCTCATATATTATCATTATCTCTTATTCTTCTCCCCTCACCTACAACCCACGCCCCACACTCTGGCAAGAAGGTGGCACCACGAAATCTTCCCCCAAGACTGTAGAATAAAGTTATGCACAAACACCCAGCTACTAAGGCACTAGTCACTGGTACAAAGTCCCGACTACCAATAAATAGTTACTCTCTTGTAAAATAAACTTTCTGTTGCCTCAGCTGCAGAAACCTGACACATTTTACATGCCAGAAAGTGACAAAGATAATTCACCGAATGACAGTTGTAACTGCTAATTAATCAGAGGAAGACTACTGCAGTGGCAGAAAGTATTAACTGTGCTACCACATAAAAATCACAAAAGCTGATTTGAAAGCAAACTATAAAGCAATTCTTTCATTTAAGCAATAACTATTTCAAACAAAGTATACAAATAATTCCCACTATAACACCAGTTCAAAGACACTTCAGCTGTCTGCCCTAAAAAGCAAGTCAAGGAGCACTGTAAGCCACTGTGCTCACTATACTGGCTCACGAGGGCTGGATATCTGAACTGCTCAGTGCCCTTTGCGAGTGGCATCTTTTGGGCTCAGTGAAACTGAAGTACGGCCAATGGTGATAACGATATTTACTACCAAGAGACCTTAGAGGAGTCGCAAAGACTGTCATATCTCAAAAATGATGGCAGATAAGCATTCTTAACTGCTACTTTATTTGGGAAATATTTTGGCCAGCTGCTGAACAAGTCTCTTTGCTGCCAAAGCCACATCTCAGAAACCCGATAGTGTCGTGTGATGTGGCTTTCAAGACAAGAAACCAAAAGCAAGGTAGTTATCAGTAAACAAGCAAGACACACTTCCTCGTAAAACACCCCTGCTGCCCGAACAAACCTTCTCATCAAGGCACTGAAATCTCTCTATTCCAGACACGTTTCATGTTTTACTCAAGATACGGCAGGAAAAAAGCCATTAAGCAAGGGAGCATTACATGCACTATAGAAAGAGCTGCTTCCTAGCAATGACATCAGTAGCTCCCGCGTCTCCACGCCTCGTGCTCCAGGCGTGTTTCCAGGTTCTTCCCGAAGCGTTGTCCCTACATCCAACGCAGGTGCTCAGACCAGCGTTCCCGGGCACTACGCGGTTCAGCGCGCCGAGCCCGGCGGCCGCCGCCTCCCTGTCATCATTACCCTCGTACCTCGGTCGGCCCTCAGAGGCTCCCGGGCACCGCAGGGGCCCGGCGTGGGGAGGGGACGGGATGGTCGCCCCCAAGAGCCCCGAGAACCCGCGGATCAGTCAGCACCCGGGAACGCCGACAGCAGGCGTGAGCAGGCGGGCGGGCGGGTCTGCAGTTACAGGTGCCGCGTCCAGCGCCGCCGGCCCCAGGGCCGCCTCAGGCCGCTGCGACCACCCCGCCACCCCGTCGAGCGCACAGGCCGCCCGCGTCCCCCCTTACCGAGCAGGGCGGCCGCCGCCAGCAGCCGCCGGGCCATGTCGGGGCGCAGGGACGGAGCTCGGCGGGAGCGGGCACGGGTACGGGCCGAGGGCGGGCGCGGGCAGGGGGCGGCGGCTCCGCGCTCGGGGCGCTCTGGCGACGGCCCCGGCCGGTCATGTGACTAGTGACGTCACGAGGCCCGCCCATCCGTCACGTGACCCGGCTGGGCCCTGCGAGTACCCAGGGCCCTGGAGGGAGGCAGGATCTCGCGAGAGCGGGGCGGGGCCGCCTGGGGGTCCAGGCGGGGATGGTGGGCGGTCACTGCGCTTGTAAAAGGGGCCGTGAGGGAGGAATTACTTTGGTGAGCAAGTAAGCCTCCTGAGTTCTGTAGTGCCTCCAGAATATGCTTCATGCCACTGAACCTAAAGGCAGTCTAAGGTGAGGACGGTCGTTTCGCACAGAATTAATTCAGTCCCAGCTCTATAAAAACATTGGAATTGATGGTCTGCTATCTCTGAAGTGTTCTATCTATATATATCCAGGTATACATATGGGTTGCATGTGTTCCAAGACAAAACGGGGACTGCTAATGACGTGTGGTTGCATGGGTAAAAATTGCAATTTCATATAGTTTCAGGTGTCTGATGGTTGTTAAGGAACCCCTTTTCTTTTTTTGAGACAAACAGAAAAGAAGGTGAAGTTAGTTTGTAAACACTCTGAGATGTAATGGAGATGGGAAGCCCAGGTCATTTGATCACTTCGTAATCCAACGCTCGCTCTTATCTACACTGTTAGGTATACGCTTACTTCATCTGAAACCTCTGAAACATATCTTGCTCCTGAAAGCCTGTTTCTAGTACTGTTGGAATGTGTCCTACAAATAGCGTGCCTCTGCTTTCTCACCATGACTGCCATATAGTCCCTCTTCTCACTACAGGTTGCTCCAGATTCTCTGAGGCAGAATAATTTCTGCTCCCAAACTGCCTTCATACATTTTTACTTTGAACCCATTTGAAACACGATTTAGCTACTCCCAGCTGCTAAAGTCAAGTTCAGCTACTGTTAACTTGACCGTTCCTTGCTGTTTGTCTCAGTTCACTCACACTTCCTGTTTCCCCAAAACATCCTGGATAAGTTGAGTTGCCCCTTAGGTTGGCCTGGGAATCTACCTTTTGTTTTCAATGCTATTGCTATAAACACACATTTCTTTTTTAATGCTGCATTTTTATCCGTGCATTTTTAGAGACAGTAATGTATTATTTTAGTTTGTTTGTTTTTCCCTGCAACACTTCTAGCAATCTTTATCCTTGCCCTGCCTTGCCAAAAGCAGAAGTTAGTCAGTTTGAAAAAGGGCATAACAAGCAGCTCTGGTCAAGTGTTTGAATGAGTCATCTGCAGAGGAGTTGAGGGTAATGGAGGTGGGACATGGGTTGTTCTCGTTTTAGATCACTGTTTTTGGAACCTGCACAGTGAGTGGAAGAAGGTCTGTGGAACACAGAGTCTCCCACAAGACAAATGGAGAGGGAGGCCCATGGTCAGGTTTAAACTTGGTGTGCAGTATTCTGCCGCCCTGCTGGAAAATCGGTAGGCGTCTATGAATGGAAAAATGACAGATGCTTGGATTACTACCAAAAAATGATCTCTCTCTCTATATATATAAAAGTTGCATGAAGCAACAATATTGTGGTAAAATATGGTAAATAAAGAACATAAGGTTATCAGCAGAGAATGATGTTGACCTTCCATGCTGTGGATCATTAGCTCATTAGGCCTTTAATAATGGTGCAGAGATGGCACAATACCAATTTCCACCTCCTTTCAGTACAAGCATTACCAGGGTGTTTGTTCGACGAATGCATCCAGTCTTGCACAATCATGTTGGCCATCAGCCCCACTGCTTGCTAACTTGTTGGCTGACATCAATCAAACTTGATAGCAGGCTAAGACATAAACAAACAAAGTTACAGCTTCTCTAAAAGCTGTTATATACACAGCCTGGAGGTCCAAATTAGTGCTGTCACTGAGGGAAATGAAATGTAGTCCATACCCAGCTCTTACACATTTCATTTGACGGAGCTGCTGGACAACCAACATGCTTACAGGCCCAGATATGAACCATGATGCACTCCCTGGCCTTTCTTCAGAGCTGTGGATGCAGAGTGGGCTGCTCACTGGAAACACCCAGGAGATGTAGGAGCCATTACTACAATAAAAGCTGTCCTCTGAGGTCAAGGCAGAGTACAAGCAAGGGAGGCAGAGTACAGGCTAGTAATTTTTACCAGGGAAGAATTTCCACAAAACACGACTCTTATTTTCCCATAGCCTTTTGCTGAGTATTACCTGACTTCACACAGTTAACTTCCTTTCTGAATAGACTTGCTAGGAATAGCTAACCAAGTTTATGGTACAGAGTCCACTCTCCTGAACATATCTGCAAAACCTAATAAACCTACAATCAGAATGGAACGATTTAGGTTGGAAAAGACCTCAAATGTCACTGAGTTCAACTGGTAACCCAGCACTGCCTAGTCTACCACTAAACTATGCCCCTAAGCACCACATCTGTAGGTCTTTTAAATACCTCCAGGGATAGTGACTTCGTAACTTCCCTGGACAGCTTGATCCAGTGACTGACAACCCTTTCAGTAAAGAAATTTTTCCTAATAATAATTTTTCCTAAACCTCGCCTGGCACAGCTTGAGGTCTTTCCCTCTCATCCTCTCCCTTGTTACCTGGGAGAAGAGACCAACCCCCTGGCTACAGCCTCCTTTCAGGCAGTTGTAGAGAGCAATAAGGCCCCCTTCCCTGAGCCTTGTTTGTTCTACCCTTAACAACCTCAGCTCCCCAAGCTGCTCCTCATAGGACTTGGGCTCTAGACCCATCACCAGCTCCACTGACCTCTGGACACTCTCTAGAGTGGTGTCAGTGTCACGTACTGAGCAGAGAATCTGAGGTGTGGCCTCACCAGTCCTGAGAACAGGGGTACAATCACTGCCCTGGTCCTGCTGGCCACACCATTGCTGATCCGGGCCAGGATGCCATTGGCCTTCTTGGCCACTTGGGCACACTCTGGCTCCTGTTCAGCCACTGTCAACCAACATCCCCAGGTCCTTTTCCTCCAGGCAGCTTTCCAGCCACTCTGCCCCCCTGCCTAGAGCAGCGCAGAAGATCTGCATAACAAATTGAGACATTGAAGTTACCAGTAAGGTGTCTAATTTTTTTTTTTTTCTGAACATATATAGCAGAAAGAAAGGATGAAAAAAGCTGCAGCAGATCAAGGGAGCTAAGTAATAAACCCAGGTTCAGATAAAGGAATCCAGCAGAAGCCAAAATACAGAACTAAGAAAAAAAAGACCCAAGGAGAGGGGAGGAAGGAGGCTGTTGGCTGGTATGGAGAGCTGTAACTGCCAGGCTTAGGAAGGGCATTTAAGTCAGCCCCCAGCCTACATTCTCACACTAGCTTTCCCTCAGGAAATGTTGGGCTAGGTAACAGTGTGTCACATTTAGGAAAATTGCTATTTAAATGCATATAATACATGTTTGGATAAGTTAGAACCCCCAGCTGTATCCAGACTCCTGCTGTTATTTTCATTATTCCATAGAAGCTGCTATACAATTTGTTCTAAGGACACTGAATTGCCAAGATCCAGTTTCCCAGACGCATCTGAACATAGATGCTCTACAGAGGACATCTGTTACTTTGCTACTGCCCAACATCGTCAACTCTGGGTGATCTTCCAGTAAAAAACATTTAACCTCTCGCCTGTGGGTACAGGTACACTCAGGGGGCAATACGACCCCAAAGAACTGACTGATTTGAGGCAGGCTGCACAGCCAAATTCCCTCACCCGCTACCAAAGAGCAATCAAATGCAGCTGTTTCACTATGGAGAAGTGGTTTCCATGCTGACTCATAAAGTAACTGCTTACCTGTTTGGTTCAGCACATAAAGAATCCCAGTAAGAAGAATTTGAGGAAATCAAATTAAAAATGAGGACCTGAGAAAGAGAGTCACAATTACCTGGCCTGTCAGTCTGTCCCAAAGCTTTGAACCTCTGAAGCCACTTGCAGACCAATCTGAAGAGTAGAAGTCTTCAGGCATCATTACATTCTCTGTAGGTTCAAGGGGTAAGGGGATGGGTAGAGAACAGCAGCTGGATGAAGGAAAAAACCCCCACTTCCACAAGCAGAAAGGCAGAACCAAGGACAAGCCCTCTGAGTGCTGCTGATTGAGGTTATTTGCAGGGGATGATACAGTCAGGGACCAAGGGCATACAGCACAGAAAGACAGCGTTCATAATTTCAGTGCTGCAGAACAACTCATTTTCTAATTGCCAGACCAGAATAACATGGCAAGAGAGTTCTTAGTCTGTGGCAATTAAGAAAAACTGCACATCTCTGCACTTAGTAATTAACATTGCTTCTTGAGGCAAAACCATTTCAGTCATCTTCAGGATAACACCACTGCTTTAAGCTACTGTTTAAAAGCACTGAACCAGAACATTTGGGTTCGGAAGGTGCAGGCAGTGCGTTCTCACTGCTTCCTAACAGCTACACCACTGCCAGCTCTCAGTGTGGATAAAGCCTCGCTGGCCATTACCTTTCTGTGAGCACATACTCCTTTCTGTTTTTGAAGTCTGGTAAGATGGATCTCATTGGTTTCCATACACATAAAAAGTGAACTACAAAGTGAATGGTGTAACTAACACTAAAGAACCAACCACACGAAGTGCCACATTCTCGCAAAGGTTAAGAAATTAATACTTAATATGCATCAAAGGTTTTATTTGCATTAACTGAAGATTCAAATATTAAAATAAGTCTACATTAAATTATAGTATTAAATATGCTTTAAATACAATAAACTAAACGTGCTTAGTTTCTAAACACAAAGGGAACAAAAATAATTCAGAATGCAATATAATTAATGACACCAGAGGACAGAATAAGGACTTTTAATATGTAGTTCCACAAGATGTCAACTCATAGCACTGTTTACTTTAAGAAGAGGTGGCCTTTTAATTGATGCACAAACCCCATGTTACATAAACTTAGTAAGGTATCTCTCAAGAAAATATTGCTCAGTTAAATCCTCATTTATGTAGTGATCAAAACTCCTTTGGTAGCTCTTTTTCAGAATGAAACATACCAGCAGACAAATCAGGAAAATAAACAGTCTTGCAAATATTACCAGAAAAGGTGTCTTCCTTATAGTTACAATTATCTAACGGATCTACAGTGTCTTTCACTCTTTAATTCAAATCAACTTACATATGTACAATATGTAACAAAGTACTCACAAAATCCTTAATCTTTCAAGACAAAAAGCTATGCTTTCCCAATATTGAGACCATAAAAGTATTTTTTTAAAAAAGGTTTTGTTTTCTTAAAGTGGAGCACGCTGTACAGTAGGTTCCCTGATGTTATTTTCAAGGCAGAATTAAATGTTACAGCAATTACAGAAACAGTGAAATACACCTGCTGCCCTAAAATGAGGTACGGCCTCTTTGACTCAGATCTAATCTTTGCCACCCAAGCCAGCAGAAGTAGTAATAATAGAACAATCCATATTTTAGCTAAATAATCCAACAGCTCAGTACACACATGAATGCAGTTGTCCTCTTGGCACTTCAAGGATCTCACTTCAAAACCTGATTTATCCAAACCAGACTGAAGTTTGTAGTAACTTGAAAGAAAATTAACTGAACACGAGTTTAAGGGTTTTCATGGTGCAAAGCTTCCAAACTTCAGCGTATTTCAACAACACTGCTTGTACATACATGTTCATCAATGAAGGGTTTTTAAAAAGTTACCCAAGTTGTCTCTGTAGCTAAAGAATGCAGCATTTAGGGACTTCATGGATGCAGTCAGGAACACCTAAAGAAACCAGACCTGCATCCATCACAGAAGTATTTCTCACACAGGTGATTTTACCTTTCCATCCAACTTCAATGACATTGTTAAACAAAACTGTAAAACTAACTTTTGAAGAACCCAAGAGAACAAAAGATTAAAGCGAAAAAAAAACCCCAGGACATTTAAAATTAGTAAGAAGTCTTGATGAAGGTGATCAATTAACATGGTATTTTGCTTCTTTTCCACAGCAGTGCATGCAGCTGGTTGAATAATACACATCAACCTGAATTCTGCTAAAAGGAAAGTCTGGAACAGCATAGGTATTTGGTGTCCTGAAGATATATGTGGATGATTTTTGTTTTTATTTTTTTTAAATTTTTTAAAATAAAACTATTTCTTCTCCTTTATGCAACATAGTGGTACTGATTGGGGTTGTCTTTGTCTCTCTCCATATAGTCTCTGTCAATGAGAGATTCAATTCTCTTTTTCAAGTCTCCAGGCTACAAGAAAAGATGAGATTAGTGTAATATTTAGTAATAGAAAGGCAAATATATTTTAAAAAATACTGCTAAAAACTACATAAGAAATGCACAATAGTATATAATTAATGTACTATGGATACTCTGGCTTATTTTTCTTCACATCATACCTTAATCTTTGGGTTTAATTCTATGATATTTCACATCTCTTGCTCTTATGGACAAGCTGAATAGAAAAATATTACATGTATTTATATAAATCTAGGATGCTTTGACAAACAAAAACATAAGTTACCTTTACAGGAAATTTCAGTTGATTATACAATTCAGAAACAAGAAGATTATGACCAAGCGTCTTTCTCATCTTCATTATTCGTACAATAGCAGCATCAATCTGATATTGCCTGTCCTGAAATACTCTTTCAGTTGTGCTGACCTGTTCCTCAACCTGAAGAACAATACAACACCACAAATCACATCACCTTCTGTTACTACTTTTTATTAATTACATCTCTATAGTTAACCTTTGCAGTAAAATGAAACTCATGCATTCTTACTCATCCTTGAGACAGATGCACGTATTACTGCATGCTAAGAGCTAAGCGATTCTGAAGTACTCCTAAAGTAAAAGAGAAAATTAACGATAATGTAAAGGAAAAAATAATTTGTCTTATTTTACATTATTTGATAAATTAAAATAAATCTTAAAAACCCCCTTCAGATTTTTGAGAGAACACGTAACAGTTTGACAGCTCAAATACAGCAGCATTTTGTGTCAAACTCCAGTTTGACTTTTATGGAATTTAATATGCAAAGGCAAAAAAGAAACAAGCTAATGTTAATTAAAATATGTCACCTTGTGTCAAGAATGGGGATTCAGATACAACAAAGATATCCACTGCAGAATCAGGAACAAACCTGACTTTTATAGCCCTCTTACCTGCTAAATAGATGTGCCATGGTGACATTTGATTCATGAGTTCAATATAGTACTAACATTTCAGCAATACCACAGAAACATCTAAGATGGACTGAAACATCTACAAGATCCTTTTAGCTTAATATACAGGCATTTAAATATGCAAGCCCAAGAAGCAACCTAAGTTGTTTTCAATTTCAGTGATTTTAAAGTCTTTATTGCCTCTCTGAGTCAACTTGAATACTCTAAAAATTAAATATCCTTTAAAATTAAATACTCCTTTCTTTATACACAAAAGATATAAGAGATTATGTCTTTCCATATAGGATATGTAGATAAACAGTTAACACAAACTGAATGAATGCAAAAAGTACGTACTGTTTCTTTCATTTGAATCTGGTTGATCTTTATTCTAAACAATTTATGCTTGAAATCACCATTAAAGATGAATTTATCTCCATCTTCTACATCCTTGCCCTTTGGATTTTTAATCAATACTCGTGCTTTCCCACAAGCTAAAGACTGCAAGGTTCTTCTTAATTCACTGTCCTCTGTGAAGGAAATCAAACACGGGAGAAAGCAGAACAAAACATTAACATGAAGAGTTTTATGTGATTAATCTAGAAATAAAATTGAAAAGCTAGTGGTTTTATGTTATTACTCTCTTCCAACTAAGTTCCAATTAGGAAGCAGCTCACAGCCTTCAAACTTCGTCTCATCTTTAACAGGTTAAGTGCTGAGAGCACGCACCGGATTATGTATGTCATAAAAGATAGACTTAGGCTCGTATCAGTGAGTTTTCCATCCAAAGTAGTTTCAGAAAAGACTTCACATTAACACAAACTTAGTTCTATTGCTTTAGTTTTTGTGTGGTAGTAACAGGACTTTATAAAGAAAATGTCAGTGTATGACAAGAAAGTCAAGCCCCTTTAGTGTTTTTGTCACACATTAGAAAATATAATAAAAATACAGAAGTCTAAATTGACAGGAAGATGTTTTGTGGGAAGGTAGAGCCGACAGCTGTAATAGTTAAACTTCCCCCAAAACAGGAAAGTAGTACACACAAGTGTGTGAGGAAATTTTCATCTAGTAATATTTAAGGCTTAAAAGCATTTAGACAAGAAGATAAAATAAAGTCTTACACAGTCTAATAATTATGTTGCAAAGTCTTGTATCAAGATTTTGCATTGAAACAGCCTCTGCAGTCTCTAGAATACTTTATTCACCGTATAAAATTTTCACTACATGTGTTGGATCTCCTGAACAGTTTTAGTCTAAAAACTGAAAGAAAGGTTTTGCAATCTAGTGCTGAAATACAGCTGAGTAAAAGATAACACTACTGCTATTTTTAAAATACTTAAGCTTTCACACAGAGCAACCTTTTTTTTTAAACTTCCAATTGTTCTATGATTTCTAAAAAAAAGCCCTTTAAACGATGTGGGCTAAACAGGCATTTATGATGTTTGAGACATTTTGTGTGTTTCAACGTCAGTAAATGCAGATTGTTGAGTTGTGTTTTTGTCCAAATGCAAGGATGCTGCTAAAACACTTTGGAGCTCTGCATGTGAAGTCACAGGTGACAGTATGCCAGAGGGAAGAAATTTACCTATCAATCCCCGAAGTAAAAGCTACTACAGCTCCTAGAGGCTTCCTTGATAATAAGGCAAATAAAAACATGGAGTGTATTTGGACAACACGTCTCAAAAGCAGCACAATTAGCAGAGAGAAGGTGACTATTCTTTCTCTGAGTAACAGTTTATGCATTTTCTCACTGTCCTAATGTACCAGGGACAATCTCATTAAAGAGACTGATGGTAATTTATTTTAACAGTGACTGGGAAACACAAGTTCCAACCACAGCCAGTTAATCCCTACAAGAAAAATGGAGAGGGACTTGTAAATTTACAAGACCACGTAGTGACATGACAAGGGGGGAATGGCTTCAAACTGAAACAGAATAGATTAGGTATTAGAAATTCTTTATTGTGAGGGTGGTGAGGCACTAGAACAGGTTGTCCAGAGAAGTTCTGCATGCCCCTTCCCTAGAATTGTTCAAGCCCAGGCTGGGTGGAGCTCTGAGCAACCTGGTGTAAAGGAAGGTGTCCCTGCCCAGGGCAGAGGGCTGGAACTAGATTATCTTTAAGATCCCTTCCAATCCAAGCCATTCCGTGATTCTAAGCCATTCATCCTGGCCTTACAGGAACCCTGTGGACCATGAACTGTCCTTACTACCTAAATTACTATATTACTTCTCCGTAGGGGAGAAAAATACAGACATGGCGCTCAGTGCAATGACATTTAAGTAGCTCCCAACTATCAAATCCAGCCAGCTGCCTTAAACACAGTCTACTGAATTCCTTATTTTTTGCTATAATGGAATGGATTTCCATGCAGCAGCTTTTATCAGTTGCTGTCAGGCAGCCAGAATGCAAGCTCCAAGGGACAGCAATCCAAGATGAGAAAGCAGGACCTGGATCAGGCTTGTGTGAACCTGTGTTTGCTCTGTAAACGTTGTACTCCAACCTACTGAGCCTCTCCAGACTATCCTGATGATTATCACTGGCATGGATTTTCTTCAGCTCCCTTACCATTAATGGAGAGGATGACTAAGCAACTTGAAGCACTGACACTGAGACAACAGAGCACCCAGGCTGTACTTCATTCTGCAATGCATCATTCTGAACCGCAAGGATTCTTGGTATCCCTGTTTTACAGTATTTTGGTATATATATTACAATATTCTGGTACTTGTATGGGCTCAAATACTCTTTCAGCTACTGCTATATTAAGTTGATCTTAAGTTTCAACATGTGAAGGACTATGAGTATAAGCTGCTGATTGATGCAGAACTTCCAGACAGTAGTGATGACAGTGTTTTGGCTATTTCAAGAAAGTATAAGAATTCAGGGAAAAAGAAATCCAGCCAAGAACATAAAAACACAGAAGACAGATACTGGAGATGGTTAAAAAGAAAACTGTACTCTTCCTCAGTCTTCTTTGTCCTTCAGGTTCAAAAGTGCAGGGGCAGACAGCTATGAAGTACACACCAAGCACACACTGCTGCCCTGAACAAATCAGACCTGCTGTGAAGGGGCAACCCAGCAACAGTAACGGGCAACAGGCAGGTGGGCTCTCAGAACAGTTCAACTGAAAATACTCTTAAATCACCCCCGAATGACAGCATTTTACAACAGATCATTTTCAAAATACAGTATGTGAAACGGAAAGGGAGCAAAAAATAATCTGTACACACAACAGTTCTTATCACCACTTACATTTTAAGAATTGCAATGATACACTTTGTAAATCTAATAGGTTGTTAGTAGTACCACATGCCACACAGCTCTTACTAATAATTTTGTGAAGCATCCATTTTACACACCAAGAAAATACACTACGAAATACCTGCAGTGTGTTTTCCTCATCTCTTTTGGTGTGTGTATGCTATGGGAGCGTAAAGTTAATCCTAATGATCATGACAAATTTCTTAAAATTATGCCTGTACATACCAAATCATAATTGGCAATCACTTGACAAATAAATTTAAGAATCAAAAAGTATTCTTCTTACCTACACCAGTGGCCATTTTTATTTCTTCAAAACTGAATTCATCTCCTTCATTAAACATAAGCAATACTAATGTCTGAAAGAGCGATACTTGAAACTCCTTCTTCCCCTAAAAGAGAAAAAACAAGTAATAGTGATATTCAGAGAATTTTCAATTGTACCCCCTACATTTTGACAGTTACAGAAAGTATACATTAGTTTTTCTATTTCTAGAAGAATGGATATGCACTTTAGAATGCCTGGCATACAGAAGAATCAGCCTGAATGTAGTACTGAGGAAACAGGATATTTTTAAAACCTCTTTTTTTTTGCTACTCTAACAGTAACAATACAGTACACAGCAGAAGCTCATTAGAATGGCCTGGTATTTACTGCACATCCTTTATTTTAATTACAATACATGAAATTTTGTTGTTCCCACCATCAAAAGTGAATTTCTCTGTACTTAAGTTAATATTCACAATGAATTAGTAAAAGAATTCAAGGGTCTTTGCTGTGGCTCACTGAAGCTGCACTATTACAAAGCAAGATACTGCATGAGACAAAACAAAACCACATGAACAAACAATGCAGTTATTTAACAGTTAAATAATTCAACAAGCATTTAAATTTTAACCACAGCCATCACATGACTAACACCCTTCAGTCTCTTTTTGTATGTCAAGCATACAAGAAGCAGGATTTCTACAATCAAAACAATTCCAGATTAAAGATAAAAAGTGCTGTGTTCTTTCCTTGCTTTATTACAACTTAATTTATTGGAACGAGCAACAATTCCTATCAAATGAATATTACCAAAAGGTATCACTGTTGTCTTGTTATCTAGGTAGTATTTCAGTTTAATTATAAAAAGCCTACTTTCTGTACAAAATAACAGTGTTGAACTGTGATTGTTCCTCCACAAAAATGCTACTACCTTTATAAAAAATACAATATAGTGTTAGATTCCAAATAATTGACTTAAATTTTAACCCAACAGGCAAAGCATTATATAAGCAAACTTACTTCCTTAAATTCTGCTTTTAGGACAGCATGCCCTAAAGTGGTCTGCCACTGAAGTTTGCGACCACTGTGTTTTCCCAGGTAAAAGGTTTTAAATACCTCTTGAAGCTTTATCATCTGTAAAGAAAAGAGAGAAAAACATTAGCATTATACCAGTGCAGTGATACCAAATGACTTCACACATGTAATTTCTTTATTTTCCTCAACCATGTTTCATTAATAGGTTCTTTTGTGGGAAAAACTTAATCAAAAGAGCAAAATTCTGCTCTCAAGTACATTGGTACTATTATACACATAAGAAAGCCTCAATTAAAAAATAACTGAATTTTCCTTGGGTTTTTAACTTGCTTGTTTTTAAGTAACAGTAAAATAAACTCCCTGTAAAGGGTTTTAAACCCTTTTAAAAAAGGGTTTTAAAGGGTTTTGTCCTGGACTTTGAATCTGACCTAGAAGTCATGGGACAAAAAGCATACATCTCACACCTTTACACTGGCTAGTACCATCTGCTCTTAAGTTCTTCCTGTAGTCTGTAGATGGAATGCAACTGCAGTCCAATTCCACTACTTTATGCCCTCTTACTTTCAAGTAAGGGGGTTCTACCCCTCCATTTTCATGATGTGTTGCTCAGGCTGGATCCTTCGGAAATAGTCTGCCACGGACAAAAAGACACCTCAGGAGCATGAGAGCAAGAGGTTCCCTATCTTCCTGAGTGGGAACCCCACTACCACCCCTGGCCTCTGAGGTGCTTCCCACACCTCTGATCAAGCAAGGTATTGTAGGGAATAGCAACTCCAAATACACATTTCAACCTGAATCGCTACTGACAGGAGCTTTGCAAAAATCTCTCAACTTGGAAGCAATCATTTTGCAGGCAAATAGTATTTAAACACAGGGGCTAGTTTTGTGTGACACACTGCAGGAAACAGAGGCAGACTCTTTGAAAAAAAGGAACCTGCAATAACATAACTACTGACTAGTTCAAAGTGCCTAACCAATGTAGCTAAAGATTGACTAAATTACGGTGAACTGACCAATTGCAAACTTTTAAGTGATTGACTGCAATGCTAAGTGAGACCGTTTTATTCCTATTATTATTCAGGTAAAAAAAGCCCACACAGAGTGAAATAATCTGAAAAAAGCGCATTTTATCCACTACATTTTATTTTTTGCCATTCTGGAATCTTTAAAACTACATAAACCCCTTAAATATCTAGCAGAAAAACGTTAAATGAAGGACATTATTTCACCCTGTGATAATGATTCCATTCTGTAAAGTGCATTTAGAAGAAGAATTCAAACACTAACCTCAGAATTTAGGTGGACTTCCATAGGTGTGTAAGTTGGCCAATATCCCATAGTTAATATATTTACTGTCAGGTCTATATTTCCTGGGTCACTTTGGTTCTGCATATACTAAAATACAAGAGACAAAAATTATTTAAGTATACAATCTACATACTAAATTAGAAAATGTATACACTTAAATTAGAAGTTTAGGGTTAGTGTAACAATGAAAAATTCTTACAGGCTACATCCTTGTTTGGACATCCTTTACCAAGGATGGATAGTTTGAGTAACTATCTAACGACCCCTTCACCAACTTCAAAACACAGCAAGCAGTTAAGAGTACAAAGAAAAGAGCAACATGCCTTGAAATACCCTAGACCACTGTCTACACAGGGTGCTAATGTCAAAGAAATTTTAATCATGTGCAAATAAAGCAGAAGAAAAGCTTTTGATCAGAAGCCATGGCAAGGACTGTAAGATCAAAAGGATCGCTTTGGACTTTTACATCTGTTAGACAAAACTTTTTCATATAATTGGGGTAGAGTATCAGTCAAGCCAGACTGCAAAATCTGGGACAGAAGAGTCACTACAGTATTTTATTACAGGTGTTGTCCTGGGTCAGATCTCTAACCCAGCATCCTGACTTCAGTAAGGTCCCAAAACAAGTACCCAGGGAGAAATGCAACAACACAGTAAGCGTGTACAGTATTTCCTGCAAGCATTCCCTCAGTCACCAACAGGCTGGAAACCCTGGGGTTGAGACATGCAGTTTCTGTGCACTTAGCAACCTCCAGGGGGTTTCTCTGGTGTGGGCCAATCACAAAAAAATCATCAGAGCAGCAACAGTTTACAGAATGACGGATACAGACTTTCAAGGATATCACTCAACTAAAACACTAGGTGGTACTTAGACTAATTTACTTTAAAACTAATCAAATAAAACTGTAAAATTATTGTATACAATAAATAAATTCTTTTGTACAAACAGAACTGTAAGTAGACACTATTACTATGACAAGGACCTGCTCAAAAGCTGTTTTGTTTAATTTTAGCTTAATCCAATTAAATGCCTCCCCACGACTGTGGAAAATTTAGTATACAAACAAAAGCTAAATGTACCTGCTTAAACTGTACCATGACATCTTTGGACAGTTCCATGTCTTTGAACATGCCCTCCAGTTTGCTGGTAAAAGCAGCGCCACATTCTGTCACACAAAAAAAAGCAAAGATCCCACAATTACAAAGAAGCACAGAACAAGTGATAAGCGTTTAACCTGAGACCGCTGAGCCACATTTACCAGCTTACAGAGCACCCCCAGTTTCATGTTTTCAAGATTTTGCTCCTCTGTAGGTACATTAAATAAACCAGTCTCATACCTAAGAAGTCAGCCCAATAGTTCATTATGCTGAGCATAATGAAAACTGTGATATATATATATATATACACCCCCCCCCGAAGTATTTACGTAAGAGCTGTAGAGCTGTTCATCTATTATTTAAAATCTGGCTTGTCACTTCCTAGAAGCATGAGAAGATAGGGATTCCAATCTGCATGCTGAAAAGTAATACAAAATACATCTGAAGACACCTACCATGTTTAAGCTTTGACAACATGGACTTCTCAGCATCTACTGATGCACTTTTTCCAACCAGCAGTCTTTTGGCCAAGTCTTTCTTATAAAATGCCTCAAACACATCTTTCCCTGTAAGGAAATTGAAACAAAAACGAAATTAAATTAAATGATACATTCTCTCTGCACCACTGCCCTGCAGGTTTGAGACACAAGCCTTTTCATGAAAAGCTGATGAGCAGAACGATATTGACTATGCAACAGTGAAGAAAAACATGTAGACAACTTGTTCATTTTATATTTTAATAATTTTTAACATATTTTGCAAAATATTTACTTCTTTCTTTCTTATTTCTGTCCCAGGAACTTGGGCTGCCTTGTATTTCCCATTGGAGCAGCTGCAAAACACATAAAATTACTCTGGAGTCCAGAAGAACATTCTCCCTCCACTGCTCTGATTTATTGGGGGGGGCAGGGGGAGCTTTTCTATGTATTGAAGAATATATTTTAAAAGCCTAAGGTGAAGAAAATTTAACAGAAGTCTTCTCACTTGGTTTGCCAATAGACTTTTGAAAATGAAGGAGTCATACAGATACCCACAAACTTTCACACCTTAAACCCATGCTTTTCCCTACTGACAGTGCAAAGGTACCAGCAAGGTGTTTCCCTTTTAAGAGAAACAAATTCACTGTAACTCAAGCCACTGTTTGTGTTGCGTACAGTAGCCCCTCGTAACTCCTTGCAAACACCTTCCAATTTAGTGCTTCTTATGAGAGTCTTCTTCCTTCCCATCCTGTCCTGGTGATGTCTCATGGTCCAGCTCCATCATTATCAAAAAGGCCAATGCCCAGAAACTATCTACTAATTATCATCTGCTCTTAAAAGAGCTCTTATGTACTAGACAGCTCAAAATAAAATTTGCCCTTTTAGCTCAGTACTACAAAATATATGAAGATAAAGACTTGGTGAAAGTTTCAGATTAAGAGAAATTCATCTCTTAGGCTGACAAGCTGGCATTCTCATTCACCATCTCCATCTGACAAAAATAATGCAATTATGATTCAATTATGCAAATGATACTACTTTATGACTTGACTGCTTTCCCATTATATTGTACTTGTTTGGGATTTTTATGAGGAGAGAACCCCATAGATCTCAGACAAAATAACACAGAATTGGGTAGTTCCTGCTATTCCACCGCAGCCCAGGATACACATTCCACTTCCCTCAGAACAGTGACCATGTATCTGTATTGGGTTAGACCACTGGCTTTTCTGACATCTAAGAAAAAAAGAAATCTCCTAACACGTTCAAGGATTTTGCTCAGCTAGAGACATACATGAGGGAAGTGCATTTCAAATGCAGTGAAATTCAGCAGTAACACTTTCTGCTATTATTCTGAGCCCTCCTCTGTGTTCCTTCTTAGCCATGATGAGAAAAGAAGTCAAAAGAGAAGTTGCCAGGTTTTCATGCTTTGTACCTACAATATACATAAGTGGACAGGAAAGAGGAAGTCTGTGCTGGCATTAGAGGAGAGGTTGTGGTTACAGACATGGTTAATTTATGTGAAAAAACTTCCAGCAACACCTCTAACTCTTAGGTCTCCACTCACAAGACTCTGAAAGGTCTGTAACTTGCCAATCTCCACAGAAGTATTTGTCCTCTCCGGTATATTTATTGTGCTCCTTCAGGTGTAAGGCAACCTGAATTAAAGACCAAGTTGAGCAGAAACTCATGCTGAAAAAGATCTCTTACATTCAGAGGAAAGCAGCCCTGCTAGTAGCAAAGGAACAGTTTTAATTGCACCAACAGTGAACCACTATTTCTTACCATGAATGAATCTAAATATGATCATGATTTTGTCAAGGATTCTTTCCAGTTCTTCATCTGTTGCTTCTTTATTACCAGCTCTTAACTTGGAATCCACATATTTTGCTACAAATAAATAAAATCATGTAACAGCTTAAAAATAGATCTAAAATAACCAACTTAAGCATCTCCTGCTTGAAATATCACTATGTGTTAAATACTACTCTATGTTAAAATATAGGATAAGCACTAAATTTTCTATTTTCCCTTTTCCCATCCCTATGTTCAGTGGAATGACAGAGCCCTACTGTATTACTGGCATAATGGAAAAGTACTGCAAAAAGGAATAGTCCAAGGCAAAAAATGAATACAGTATAATAATTAAAATTAATGCAATAGAAATTACCACATTTTGTGTTATAGTCATAACAAGCACATTACTTGTTGAAAGACAATGTTTTGGAAGTGCACAATGTATATGAATGTATTTTATGAGAAACAAAAACAAACAACATAAAGAGGACTATATTTTTGTAGACCTTTACCATGTCCCTCATGCTCCTTGGCAGGAGCACATTAAAATTTAAACAGAAGCAATGCTTTCCAGTTAGTAGTTTCAGAATGCCAGAAATAAGGTTAAGCCTTGAGTTTAGCTGAGTATTTATTAGGCCACATTAGTATCCTTATACAACCTTCTGTGTAAGAAGAAAACCTTTGTGGGAGGTGGAACACCATGATCCACAAATGACAACAGCCCGTATCAGGGCTTTAACCTGTATCACTATGTTGTGCAACCTGTCCTACATAAAGCTGATTTTAGAAGGAAGACACAAAGTAAGCCAAATAAAGGCAAAAGAAAGTACAGAGGAGAAACAAACAACCAAGGAGCAGGATCCTCTCCTGGTGTAAAATGCCACAGCTCCAGCTTTTCAGTAGGCAAACCTGTCAGGATAGCTTTTGCCAAACCAGGGATAAACTAAATAATAGTATTTTTAAAGTATTTGTTATTATCTTTCCCCTTAATAAGCACTAGTTCTCCTGTCAAGGTAGTGGGGTTTTTTTTCCTCTCTTAAAAGTCCTTGTATCTGAAGGCTTTAAAATTGTTATCCCAACTTCAGCCGTCAAGGCAGATGGATGGGCTGTACTTACTCCTTTCACAGAGATCCAGAACATCCACAGACCTCCTCTACTACCACAGTTAAAGCCAGTTCCCATTTACCTGCCACGGCTGCTCTTTCCCCCTGACCATTTAGTCCCGTGGCAGCCCAGTGCTCCACTGAGCAGTTGTTAGCACCAGCCCCGTGCAAGCAGCAGAGCGCAGGGACAGGAGGGTGACATGCCCCGCCAGGACACCCCTAACAGCACACCCAAGCTCTGGGGCCCGCCACGCGCCCGGGTTAACGTTCGCCTCGTGTCCCAAAACCAGTCTCCTAAAGCAGGATGCGACTGCACCACTATTGCACTAGCACACTCAGCAGCATTATCATGCTTTCTATAGATTTTTGAAATATTTTACAGAAAAATATTTGTGTACCTATCAATTCTGCAGGCTTATTTGGTCTCTTGTTGATAAATGTTTCAAAGGACTCCTTCATCAAGTTTATAAATTTTTCATTTTTCTGAAAGCACACTTCTATGATATGGTCCACTTTATCCTTAAAATCTAGTAGCTCTTGCACCATATCCTTGTCTTTTTCAGGATTAACCACTATTGTTGTCCCAAAGTTCTGTAAAACAAACACTTTTGATAGTAAAATACTTTAGAGTGCTACCTATCTCCCCCGACAGACACATTTACCCTTATAAAGTTTATCATTAGAAAAAGTAATTTTTTTACAGAGCTACTTATGACTTCAAGTTTTTAAAGAATGAGATGCATTGAAATTTAAAATAAAAACTAGACACACAATAATGGATTTCAAACATTAGTGTTTGATTTAAAGATTATTTTACATTTAAGACAAAAGTAAAAAATAAATACACAGTAGACATGACTATGATGTTCAAGTTTACAGTGAGATACAGAACTATGATTCATGTAAAATAAATTAAATGGAAATTGCCTCAGGAATGTTAAGTATAAAGGAAAACTTAGCACTATTTTTATTAAACCCACTAGAGAGCTTAATTGATTAAACAGGTAGCAATTTAACTGCTGCTCAGCACTCAAAGATTTCTCTTTCATCAAGGGCTCTAAACCAAAAAAATCCTATCTGACTTGCAAGGAAACAAAGCTTTTTCATGGACAAGAAGCAGCCACAGACCTGACTTCCTCTTCCTGTTCCTACATTTATTATCTTAGAGATACACCACCATTTGTCTAATGAACCAAAATATCCTGTAAGGGAGGATTTTCACCTACTGGACAATTTACATTTGCTTAGTAACACTGATCAGTGCCCTGGACAGAACAATCAGCTTTCTAAGGTGAAAAAGAGGAACATCTGCACAGCAAAAGCGAAACAGTATTCAACTGTTGTATTTTCACCAACTGAAGTATGTTAGCCAGTAAAAGAGAGAGGGGGAAATCCCTCTCCAACCTCAGAATTTCCACTGCATTATTTAATTAGTCACTGTCATCTTTCATGGAGAGCTCTCTCAAGTACCATTTCAGAGTAAAGCTGAATACAAGGCTCCCAGGGTCCTCAGATTAAACATGTGTATCACAGAATCGTTTGGGCTGGAAGAGACCTCTGATGATAACCTAGTCCATCAGATCCTCCACTTCTCACCACTTCTCCTTCATTAACATAGCATTTGGGTGTCTCACAGTGTCTATCAGGTACATTCATAAATTGCAGGGCTTCCCCCCATTCTGCAAACAGCAAATCAAGATACAGAAAACCAGATGGCACCTCTGAAATCACAAAAAGGGGACTACAATGGAACATAGACCAGTATTTACACAGTGACTTGGCTTGTAAGATACATGTTAGAAGTTCCTGAAGCCTCTCTTTACTGCCATACAGAATGTTTGGAAGGAAGAGATTTACTGCCACTACAGGAAAGGTTTTCTAGGTTTTTGAGTATGTACAAAACCATCTTAAAGCCGTAAGAGGTCTGATTCTGTGAGATATAGGGTATGATAAGCCAATTTAACAACTTCTTGTTATGAAAGGAGAGGTTCCTTTCCTTATTTTCTACCGATCTTGAACTCCTGCTTCTTTGCTTTGACCAGCACATGGACTTTTCTGTGAGTCTCTTTAGCTCACTAAACCTGGGATAAAACTGACCTTACCCAGGTATTGTGATAAAACAGATCACAGAAGAGCCTATGGAATGGCAGGCAGCACCAGGATTAAGTGAGCAGCCTGATCTGGGAGAAAGGAAGAAGAAAGACGTTCCTCCTCAGCCACGGCAAACCATTCAATTGGGCAACACCCTAAGGACTAAGCTCCACCTCAGTTCTGGGGGCAGATGGTAACCATGTTCCACTCCCATGAGCTGCAACACTGCCAGATCATGCTGAACTCCAGATACAGGTGTGCAGAAAAGGCACCTCTGGAATTAACTGATGTTGTTAGTCCTGAAGGTTGATGAACACATGGGCAATTCAGGGCAGAGCCACTCCAGCAGGAATTACCATCTCCAGGGAGAAAAATCTTCTGTGAAGCTTTCTTGCCTTCATCTTGCAAGAGCACCAGGCTCTGCAAGCTCTCTGGGGCAGCATACTAATATTATGGCTAACAAACAAACCCAAAGCATCCAAATATGACAGATGATGAATTATTTTCAATAGGAGCATTCCCTTCCCAATAGCTTTAACACTCATCAGCACTTCTGTAGGCTGGTTACAAGTAGCACTGCTAACCTGCAGAAGAATGGTGACATCTGATGTTTCACTGGTTTAGTAGGTATGCAAACGGTTGAGTGTATTTGCAGCGAAACAACACACAGTACAGTCCAGCACACCCTAAACACATGTGCATGTAGCTCTATTTAACAGCAAAGCAACCAAAAACATCCTGTATAACATTCAAACCTATAAGGAAAGCAATTTCCAAGTAGAAATTTAAAACCAAAGCAGGTGTTGCTGTTTCTCATCACGTGACTGTTATTGAGGGGGAAGCATTAACATCCCTCCCCGTATTTATTTAAAACAGAAGTTTGGTGATACACCTACATGTTATTCTTGGCTTTGACAGAAGAAACTTATAACAGCATACATTTTTACACAAGTAATGGATCTTTGAAATACCTTGATGTATTCACTCCAATGTTGCAAAAGGATCTGCTGCCCACCTTTTACCCGGCTGAACAGTTGGTATGTCTGGGTCAAATCTGATATTCTATTTTCATCGAGCAGGTTATCAAGTCCTAAAACAAAATAAATTAGAAGAAAGGGCAAATATGAGTACAGTTGCATAAATACAGTTAGAAATATACTAGAGAAATCTCTATGAAATATAACAAAAGACAAGACCCTCCCTCTACTGTCCTTAAAGCATATGGATGTTTTAAGGTTGAATTTCTGAAAGCCAGTGATATGATCCCTTGTTTAAACTGGATGAAATGATTTATGGTATAATATTTCAAAAAATATTTCAACTGAAATACTTTCCAAACAAGGTGATGATTGTAAGCCTTTTGCAGAATGGTTATGAAGAGAGCTTGATTTCAAGGGTACAGTTTTATTAGCAACCTCTAAAGAAAAGAGAAAGCTAAGTAAACTGCCCTAAATTTTAAGTAATTATAAATACTTCTCGAGATATTTTTCTGTGGTGCATGGTGAGCCATGTTTTTAGATTAATAAAGTGCTGGGAACAGCCTATGCTCTTACCAGTGGAATGACACAAGACTACAAATTCCTTTCAAGTAACTTTTGCTTTGTCGATTCACCCTACATGAGACTAAGCTTTGGACTAACAAATGGAGAGGTGAAGCTCAAGGAATGTAACAAGTAAATAATTTCATGCACATTTTTCCATTTGGGAGTATGATGAATGTAGTTCCAGTGTAATCTGAAGTACATTGTCTGGTGTCAGTTACAGAGGCTTTAGTGATACCGGAGCATAGCATCAAAGGTTTATGACATTTTTTTAAAAAACAAAAAGCTTGATTTTACACAGGTTGACAGTTCACACCATCAGTGTAGGTGACACTGTACAACCATCCTACTTCACCAAATATATTTCAATAATGCTAATTTTTAATTTGTATTAAAAATTGACTTTCAAATCACTACCAAGTTATCCTATATTCTACTATATTCTTCATCTTAAAAATACTTTCACTGTATGTTGTAACTTACATAGTCAGAAAGGCAAGCAATGTTCAAAAATTATGTCAGGTAAACTTTTGTCTGCTATTTTGAGATTTCCTAAACTTTTGAGATACCAGAAGAATAGACATGCTTTAAATGTAAGACAACAGACTACACAGTTTCAAACACAGGGTTTTAGTGCTCTTTTGTCATTGAACATGGAATTAGAATCCTGGAAATCAAAGCATCATAGAAAGGCTTGAATTGGAAAGGACCTTAAAGATCACCTTGTTCCAATCCCCAGCTGTGGGCAGGGACATCTTCCACTATCCCAGGTTGCTCCAAGCTCCATCCAACCTTGAATACTTCCAGGGATGGGGCATCCACAGCTTCTCTAGGCAATCTGTTCCAGTGCTTCACCACCCTCACAGCAGAGAATTTTTTCCTCACATCCCATCTTAAATCTCTCATTTTTCAGTTTAAAACCATCCCCCCTTGACCTATCACTATCAGCTCCCTCTTTTCTTATAAGCCCTCTTTAAGTACTGGAAGGTCACAGTGAGGTCTCCCTGGAGCCTTCTCTTTTCCATGCTGAATAACCCCAGCTTTCTTAATTAGGAAATGCCCATCACATTCAAGCATTACCTCCTATTCATTTAAAGACATCAATACACTAACTGCTTTATTATAACCCAGTTCATAAAATTTAGCCTTCCCTCTTTCTCTAACATGAGCTGTGCAACTGAAAAAATACTTAAGTCACACATTTGACAAACGAAAAGGACATACAGCTAAGTCTTCTGATAAAAGGTTTCACAGAGCTTCCAGAAAGCACTGCCACAGCCTTGGAAAAATCTACTGTACTCACAAAAAACCCCCCACCAGCATCTAGTTAACAGCAGTTATACTAATGTAAGGAAAAAAAAGGTTTCTTATACAGACTCTGCATTTTTAAGCCTTTTTCCTCCTGTATCAAACTGACTACTTCACATGCTGCCTCTTAATGAGGAAAAGCTACAAAAGGCAGTATCATCTATTACTTGCACAGAATACTAAGATGTTATAAGCAAATTGAATGTGTCCTAGATCAAACTAATACAGAAAATTAAGCAAGTCAAGTGATGATAGAAGCTTTTTAAACTTTTTTTTTCCAGTGGAGACATAGACTGCAAAAGCTGATTGAACAATACTTGAGTCCTAAAGCACAGTAACCAGGAAGCTAGAAAAACGTAAAAATCTCTCAGTGTTTACATGGATGGTTCATATACATTGTAAACCAAGAAAAAGTCCAGTTTAAAACAAGACCACGTACATCCTGTTTAAGCCACCTGATAAACAAGCATATTGCTGGAAAAGTTACTTAATCATACTTGAATTAAAGAGCAAGCAAAATTGACATATATCAGCAAAATATAACTATTCTTACCTTCTGTTTATGATAAGTTTAAGAATAGGTAAGATGAAGTGACCAAGCTTATTTTTATAAATGTATTGAAAACAGTGAAACAACTATTCCCAGGGTAGCTGAGAGAAAACTGAACATAAGTGATCTTTAAAAGGGACAAAGAAAGACATGGAAAGGGTATGTATAACAATATGGAAGTCTTAACAAACGTGGATGTGATGGAGCTTGAAGATATCAGACTACCAGGGACGTCTGGTTTGCAACATAAAAGAAAACACAGATGTAAGGACAATTTGCTACAAGATCTAAACCCTAAAATACAGCTACTGCAAGAGAAGGGAAAGCTCATTTAAAGTATTAGAAGATCAGGGAATACTGAACAAACCCAGAAGTTCAGTGAAAAAGGAGAGATTAAAACCTAAGAGGGACAAAAAAATGGCAATTTGAAGACACTAATGTCTGAGTAAGAACTTCCTAAGAAGGCTGCAGTTATCTGAAATTGCCAGACAAAACATAAAGTACAGACAAAGGCATATGAAAGCTCATTGCCTCAAACGCCGCCAGCCCCAATAATTCATGATTCTTAAACTACACAATAATGAGAGTAAGTGAAACTATTGCACTTGAGCTGTGTGATCATCACATAAAAGAAGCTGTAACAGTAACTGCAGCTCTCATTTAGAAGTTTATATAATTTTAGGAAATAAGCAGTTCCAAAGGTTTAATTCCTAAGCCCATTGCTGCAAGTCAAAGGAGATTTAGAGGCTTAGCAACCTTTACAAGTATGGAATTAGATTTTAGACATTTTCTTTCCAAATAAACCATTTACTAGTCACAGTGGGTGTAACAATCACAGGGTTGGCTGTGTCTGTGGAAGTTTTTCCCTATGGCTAAAATATCTCTTGAAGTAAAAGCTGCAGAATTCATAGCTATTGCAGAGCATGAGAATCCATTGCTAATCAAAGATTACATTAATTTAAAAAAAAATACCTTTTTGCAAAATAGCTGATAAGTGTTCTCCTAGTAGCTGCTTCTCCACACAAGCAATCAGTGGTTTCCTGATTTAGGCAAGAAAAATATATTAGAAGCATTAGAGTATAAAGGAGTTGCCTTCTGTCACAGTATTTGTGCATAACTTACATTAAAATGCAAAAAACCCCAAGAATTTTCTACTTAAAACAGAGGCTACAAATTAAGACAAAAACATCACATGATATAAGAAAGACAACAATAAACTATGTAATTAAAAAATAAATTCAGGTTTGAATACTAAAATGAAAGTCCTTACACAGTAGAAGAGAGAAGCTTATATTGCAGAAGTCAATGTAAAAGCATTACCGGAAAAAGGTCATACTGAATTTTGGAAACAAACAAGCAAACAAAACAAAAACCTCCAAGGATTTGAAGTCCAAACCAAAACAATACACACAAGTGATGTTCAAAATTCAAACTTTCCAGCTAATTGTGTTATGTATGTATACAAGCATAAATTGAGCTACAGTCACAAGACACAAAATTGCAAAACATTTTAAATTTGTCCTTGAATACCCTCTACTTTATACTTTTATACATTCATTTTAGGCAGAACTGAAAAATAATGCAAAGTTTTCCCTTACATCTTTCATCGCCTAAAAGATGAAGGAAATGCCTGAAGTGCAAAGGGATAATAATTTCAACGTTTAAACTTCTACCCTGCTTACAACAGGACAACAAAAGACCAACCATTTCTTTATGAGTTAAGTTTTGTAAAACTGGTTCTCAGAAGCTTAATTGAGATTTCCTAGAAGAGAGGTGCTCAACTTGGATTGATGGAAGCCTTTCCTGTAGCACCACTCATGTTTGCTAAAACAAAAGTGTACCTTTGCTAACACACTCTCTTTCCTGAACCGGCCGATCAGTGACATGCCTGACCTTCCAAACAAAACAACAGTTTAGGTCCTTCGTTTGGAAACGTTCAGAGAAGGGAGCAGGGATGATCAAAATATGCAGCAGCAGCTACAAGAGCTACAACTGCACTTGTCAAGACACTTCTTTACGGGAAGGAGATGACTTAGGGATGGTGTTAACAGGCAGGAAAGGGGTGAAGGGAACTGACTGATCACCTTTCCTTCCGATGCATGAACTAGGGTCATCAGCGATGGTACTGGGTACCAGAGTTAAAAGGAGGTACTTTAATTTCCTGGTGGCTGTGCACTGGTAGAATGCTTTGCCAAAGCCTGGCACAGACAGAAAAGCTGATGTGAATGCCTATGAGAGACTGCAAGTATTTCAGAGATACAACGACTCAAACCACAGCAGGTTCAGAAAACACGCTGAGCTGAACACAGGCAGACGTTAGGAGAGTATCCGGGCATCACATACACTTTCTGTATTTGTTCCCTCCAGTGGTCGTAAGTGAACACGGAATACTGTTTAGACAGACCCTTGTTATTAACACACATGGCCATTTTTATGGTAATTTCCATATCCCCAGCCATTTCCAACTACTGCTATCTGCAGTTGCTGGCTGTTTCCAATAGCAGGAGTCAGGGTTGTATGAAATACAATCCTTTGCCCTGGAAGACCTACTCTGAGTACAGGAAAAGCAGGGACAATTTGTCTGCTTGAGGCCAGGAGGCAAAGCACTACATCCTAGCAAGCAAACAAAATGAGTATCTATCTTGACTGCTAGATAAGGCAGGTGTGAGAAGGTACCTTCGGTATGACCTCAAAGCCATGTACCTTGGTCATCTACTGACTGACAAGGAGATATACTTAATCTGGTCAGCTGTCCAGAACACCTTGTACTGCTGGGCTGAAGGAATCCCTCTGTGGGCTGCAACAACACACATCCCATGTGTTGTCTGAAGTATATGGAATGGTGTTTCACATGATGGTTTTGTCATAAAAGTATCATTTCCATCTTGAGATCAAACCCAGGAGCTAAATAGCATCCTTTCTGCTGTTCTCGTGCACACACAGAGAAACAGTATGACCCCAGGAAAACGCAAGTGCTCTAATTTTAAGAACTGCTCTTTCTTAATGCAAGGAAAGGAAATCAGTGTGAAGCCTTCTAAAAGTAGGTTTTTAAGCCTTTAACTAAGGGTCAGATTCAACACAAGTACTTGGTATCTATCCAGACTGAAAATGTAATGGTATCAATGTACTTTTTAACCTAAACAGTACATAAATACATATATTTGCTATTACTTTTTAAACAGAAATAGTTCCATATATTTCAATGTGAGTGGTGTCACCAGAAAAAGCTAGTCACCCTGCAATCAGCATTTACAGGAAGAAGATCCAAGTTCAAATATGTGCCATAACCCACAACACAAAAGTGTGTGTATATATATGTATCTGTATATATATGTATATATATCTAAAATGTCTGAAAAAAAAGTTATAAAGAAAATTTGACTTCAGTTATCCTTTTGCCATCAAATGAAATGCCAATAAATCATCCAGACGACTAAAACCCAGTAAATTTAATGGTATGTTCTTAACTAAAAAAAAAAAGCAACAGCTTACTACAGGACAAATTATATACGGATTTATGAGCGTGTCAGTTCCTGCAGGAATCTGCTAACCCAACACAAATTATTACTTAAAAACCAAGTGAAAAAAGGACAAGCTACCTCACACAGTACATTGGCAGCACCCGATCTACTGTTAAGCTCAAACCTTGGACTGCTTACAAATTATATTCATTTTTTTCAGGTTTTGTTTGGGGTTTTTTTTGGTCTTGTTTGTTTGTGGTTTTGTTTGGCTGGGTTTTTTTCTAATGAGTCTTTCCTTCCCTGAAGGGATTTGTGGTTAAAGATGTTATCAGGACATGAATGGCTAAAATCAGACGCTATTCTGATAATGGAAATTTGAGTTCTTTTATAATGTTTTTTTAACTGCAGTATAAAGAATTAATATTTCTGAACACATTTTTTCCTTCTTACTAAAAATACACTTTTATTTTAAAGAAGTAACTTCTGATAAAAATGAAGTCTTAAAAAAACCAAGCTATTTCACAAGCCCTGTCAACAAGATAATATCTGTAAGATAATGAAGAAATAATCTGTATCTCTACAACCATGGATAATCATACTGATTTATGAAGAATGCTTGACTTACACTAAAAATTATAAAACTTGTACTCACTGTGTGCTGTGATCTAAATATGTTATTACTCTGTCTCCTTCTTCTTCCAATCGTTTATTAACATGGTGAAGATATTCTGGGACCTACCAAGACAAGAAAATGAGAAGTTCAGCTACAAAGGTATGAAAGGCAGCTAATCTTGTTCCCTGACAATTATTTTAAACTACATTTTTAAAGAGAATATGAATAGGAAAGGACTATTTCACCAGAACACTTACGTACTATACAACCTGTATTTTTATTAATAAATCTTATTTCATATTAAACGTATTATAGCTGGTAATGTGACTTTAGCTAAAAAAAATGTCACTGGGCTACTACACAATTGTATCTATCAAGTTCCATGACAACCTGGGGTCTGCTCTCCCTTGTTGATATGACACCACGGTCCACATCAAAACACACAAATACCTGTGTGCCAGTAAATTTCACTGGACATGAATACGCCATAGCACTACCAAAGTTCTCATGTAATCCCACAGTTGATAAAACTATCATAAAAGCAATCATCTACCACATGCACCTACCTCTCTTTCTTGCATTAATCTTTGGCCTTCTGCAGCATATAAACAATTTGTCTCTTCCAGAAACCTCTGTTCAAATGATTCCTTGTAAACCTGCTCAAGAAATCAATTCAGTTACTTACATTAAGCTCATAGTAACAGTAGCATATTTTGTTTGTCAGGCTTAAGAGGGCAGGTAAAATCTGAAGGATGCACACAGCTGTGAGAAGTGCCAATGTAACATTACATTAACAAATTCTATTTGCCCACTGGTTTTAGAAAGACTGAGATCAGAACTGACCTCCCAGAGCAGAAATGCTTTGTCCCAGTCATTAGTACTCAAACATTCTAAATTAACAAGCTTCTGCTTAAGGCACACAGCCCAACACAACAGCACAGCAATGACATCCAATCCACCTGAGATCTAAACTCCCACTGGTATTTCTGTGGCAAACAAACCCCTTTCAAACTAGTGAAACACTGGCACAAAGCAGGTAATTCTCATCAGTAAAAGAATAATATGCTCAGTAACATATCTTCAGATCTGCCAGGTTTCTCTCAGTGGCCCAAGAAAAAGGAATTATATCAAATAAGGTAAACTCTTTCTCCAGGGAAGAAATAAGGTGTGTAAACAAGGGCACCAACAACAATCAGAGACATTAAAAAACTTTTGCATAATGACTAACAGTTTATTATAGAAAGAAAAAGTCAGAAAGGACAACTACATAAAGAAAAAGTTACAGCAGTCTGAAGAAGTTAACTAGGGATTAATATGTAAACAGAAGGACAGTGAAAAGTAAAAGGGAAAATTCCTTGAGTGCAGTGGAAGAATAGAAGAAAATATTTCTTCCAAAACATACAACTGTAAAACTCAATACATTCTGACCACTTTTTGTCTCTTAAGGACTTCTAGTTGAAGGTTCCCTGCCCAGTGCAAGGGGGTTGGAGCCGGATGATCTTTAAGGCCCCTTCCAAACCAAACCATTCTATTATTCTATCACTTTCAAAAGCTTAATTTTTTTCAATGGCTTTTCTCTCAAACAGAAAAAATTTTGTGGGATGCTAGAGGAAGCTACAGATTAAACTCAAGAGGATTAACATGAAAGGCAGAAAACCAGGTAAGCTGCCTAACCAGAAAGGACATTTTTATGTAGTCTGGCTCTTCAAACTCTTTCAAACCTTCAGCCAGTTTTGCAATGCTGTATGCCACTTTGAAATGGAACCTCAACAGGTTTTAAGAATGAAAGACAGCTCCAGAGTTTCAGGGTACATCACACAAGGCTGCAACATCAACTCAAGGACAACCTATGTGGAAGCCAGAAGCACTGGCATCAGTCTCCTTGGTTACTATCTCTGCTCATGGAAAGTTCCAGTAAGTTGCAGCTTGACATGATCTATCTGAACACCTTGGCCTTAATATGGCACCCCATTCTACCCTCAGCATTTCTAAGTTGCCAGTAGAGTGATGTTTTTGTGATACAGACCCAAGATCTGGATTCCAAAAAGTGACACCTTTTTACAGTGACAGAGACGGATTTTTCTGTTCCTACATTTAACTGGCACTAGGATGAGACAATGAGTGATTAAGACAGACAAAATACTGCACGTACTAAAAGACCTGTAAATCTATTAAGATCTGAAGCCATTACCTCTGCTAAGGAAAACAGGCAAAGAGGTCTCATTTAAAAACAGTGTAAGATTGCACATGGGGTAAAGAAGAGGCAATCATACCAATGTAATACTAGATTTTAGGCACATTTACTAGATGAACTGAATAATTTTTGTACAAAACATGACTTAGGCAGTCCAAACCGTGTTTCTAAACAAAGCTGCTCCTAGTGAATTTGGCTTTACTCACCTGCAGATCTGAGAGCATGCTCAACAAACTCCGCAGCAAACTTCTGTCCACAGCTTCACCATTTCGTTCTCGTTCAATCAGCAGGAGAATTCCATCAATGGTCTTGGTTTGAACTTGCTTGTCACTAATGATATGGTTTCTAAATAACTCTAGCCCCATGTCCCTATGTGAATATTGAAAATTAGTAAGTCACACTGTTGATTCTTTCAAAAAAATCATAGACACATCTAAAATATATGCAGTGTATTTATATTATACAGAAAGAGAATGTATTAATGGTGTGTATGCTCTTTTTGACACTGTCCTCTAACAAAACTCTAACAAAAATTATCCTAAAAATACCAGATCACATGCTACCACAGGCATACACTTCAGTGGAGAACTGTGACCAGCCTGTCCAATTTTCACATAATAGACTATAACTCTCTCTTCTTATTAAAAAAAAAATCTGATCATATACCTTAACGTAAGATTCCCTGGATCAGACATTGCACATGTAATTTATAAGTTTTGTTCAAAAGCATGAATTCTTTGTATCTTTAGGATCTTATCACCTCTATCAGATTCTTGTTCATTCTAAGATGATGAGGAATGCTGCCTCTATGCCATGAAGCAGCTAATTGTTAAACATTGAAAACTGAGCAATCTTACATAAAACTTGTTACCTCCACTTCTTCACATGCATCAGGATTTCAATAAAAGGAATTTTCCCAGTAGGAGAAAAATAAGACAAAAGTACGAACAGACCTAATCAACAATATTTAGTAAAAGGAAGCCTAACACAAAGAGTTGGAGGAAAACTGCTGAAGCTGGAAACAAAAGATGTCCACTGGACAAGCAAGAGGCTGGAAAAAGATGCCAGGCTCCTCAGCCAAACAGGCAGGGAAAACACAGGCTCTTACTTCAGTACTTTACCGACTTTAGATAAAGTAACAATGCCAGAAATCTTTGGCAAAGCTTGGGTTTGTTCACTTGGAAAATGATGTAAAATGCCCCTCAGCAGGCATGCTTTAAAGCAGAATGCTCAAAGATGTGACCATGGTGGGCTGAAAGTACAAAAGCATCATCAAGTGGCCAGTGCTGGAAAGATAATCTGCACCTTGTCACTGTATCCGACTTACTTAAAGAAACAGAGCAAGAAGCTGAATGTTGAATTTTGTCAAAACCAGGAGCATCTACAGTAATGCTGGGCCAGTGCTAAGGTGGGAGGCAGCAGTCAAGAGCAGGTTCCCACAGAGCCAGCCTCACCCAGGCTCTGACAACTACAACTACACACATGCCTGCCTTGACTTTTACACCTATGTTCACAGACCTTCTTCTTTTACCCTCACTTGACACTGAGTATTCCTGGGGAAGGAGGAAATGACACGTGCATATGCTGACACACGTATTTCCATAAACTGACACGAAATTTTAGCCATTATATAGCTCAAATATAATGTGAAAAATTTATTTTAAATCCTTGCAAATGTAACAGCATGTCTGCACTCTAAAGATTATAGGAATACTTACATGGATACCTACCATATAGAAGGAAGCATTGAATTCTGAAGCACATATGTACGATCCAAAAACAAGAAAATGCTTCTGATCATGATCTGAAAATATATAAAGAAAATATTTTTCTCTCCACCATCATGTGGTATTTTAAATTATAAAATAACTTCTGAAAAACTACATCACAGACATACACACACCTGAATTACTGATGTAGGTATTTTTAACTTTTATGGTGACTTGTACAGGTATGCAATTTATTGAAGTTATTACTACTACTTGGTGGTATTCCCAAGTACATCCAGGACAGTTTTCAAATTCATAACCATTAACTAAATAGTTTTATTCGACTGTTAGGAGTTTTACACCACTGATATATATAAGCTATTCAAACAGTACCTCCAATACAGTCAGTAAACGCCCTGAAATAGCATGCTGCCATGTCTTCTGCTTTAAAATAAAATTTACAAAAAAAAGGGGGAGCTTTAAGCAGAGACAGTAATAAGCTGTGCAACAGATCTTTTCATAATAAAAGTTAGCTGCCAAAATTCATGAGGAAAATAGAGATACTTTAAATCCAACAGGAGAAAGGAGGTATGGAAGTATTATCTCTTTATTAAATTAAAAAAGTGGGAGTAGGAGGAGGTGGTTTTTTAGCTTACTAGTCTTTTACATTCAAAATCCATTTTTGAAGGCTGCCCAACTCCCAGTTTAGCATTAGCGTAACTCCGGATGTCAGTAACTCACCCCCAGGCCAGATAGAGATTTCTATTCCCAGCTGTCCACCTACTCCTTCCTTAAAAGATTTCATTGCCTCTCAAGCAATTCTCAAGCTGACATAACATCTGGCCAAGCATAGTAAAGTAAAACAGCAGTAAGGCTGACTTTTTTTCTTAAATAGCACAAGTGTTAACCCAGCACGTGGGCAAGAAAGCCACCTGCTACAGGTTGTTGCTTTAAGGCAGAAAAAAAAATGCTTACTAGTAATTAAAGCAAACAGTGCTCACAGCAGAAGTCTTTTTATGAAAACACAGGTTCTACATGTAAACTACATTTTCAAGGCAGTATATTCAACACTGTTTTCATCAGACTGCTGAATTCAAATAGTCTTCCTAACACCTTCCATTTTTAATTCAGATACAAATCACATACCTCTGCCCAACCCTCACAAGAAAGAACAGTGGATTTGAGGAATGAAAACAGAAATTCAACCACATGGGGCATATGCAGCCAAAGCTAAGTGACAATGCAATAAAAATTCATTGTAAAATGTTGGGTTTGGAATTATAATGATGCCTTCTTAAAGGCACAGTTCTCACAGAGTGTGTTTCAGAAAGAACTTTTTTCTGTAACATAAATCACTGTGGAGGTAGAAGACAAGAAAGGCAGACAGAAAGCAAGTTTCAGTTCTTTATCCTTTCTGTTTCTTAGCTCTATAGTCAGGATAATCATCTCTGCTTTGAAAAAAAAAGTCACAAGTTAACCTAGTTCTTACAGCTATCTAAAAGCAAAGATTCTGCAATTACTTAAAATTACAAACAGCAAACAACTTCAGCATTTCTTGGTTAGTTTTTCTTTCCACCCATAGAAAAAAAAGGTGTCAATATATTTCTGAGTGATGTTCAAACCTTGTATGAAGCCTATGAAAGTCAGAGTTAACAGAATCTGCATTTCAACAACAAAAGCTCCCTCAGCCAGCAAAAGGTGAAAAGAAGTGCTGAAACTTGGAGGAGAAGGTGCAGTGCAGTCCCAAGTTAAAACTCTGACAAACTTGTTTTAGCCAGATTTCACACCTCAAGGATATGTACTCTGAACAAACATTCAACTTACCATTTGTCTGCAATGATCTTGCCAGCATTTATTTATCTTCTTTAAAAATAAAAGACTATCCAGAGAATCTGTACAGCACCCATTAAGGAAAACTAGTTTGCCAGTATCTTTAGAGGCCAGATTCTGGAGATGATCTTTTGCCAGCCATTAGGCAAAGCTGCTCCATGGATATCCCAATGCTACTGTGCCTGCCAGGGATAAACCGCTAATTGCAGAGCTGCCCAGCACAGTGGCTGGCAGTTCTCCAAAAGGCCTCCCTGTGTTTTCAAGGAATAACACTCACAGCTCTTCAGTAATACCATCTAGTGGCTGTACTGTGTAACCTTAATATAGATTTAAACAAGAAATCCCACCAGTGTCAAACACACATTTGTCACCAGCTGAGGTGAGAGGGATGGAAAGGTTATTGTTTGTTTAATGAGTTCACACTGTGCACAACAGGAGTGACCCTAATCTCTTAAAAGCAGTTACAGTTCTAAATAATCCTCAACAAATCCAAATACCACTCTTTTCATATACATCTCCAGGTCACCCTAAGTAATCTACAGAATTTTCTTCATTACACAACAGATCCAACTGTTACTTACAAATAACAGAATTCTCATGTGTCTCACAACTAAATCTAAATGAGGCTTTACCTTCCTCTCCTGCACATTATCATTTCCAACTCATTCTGGCCAAATCTGATTAATCTGACCTCACTTCTGAGGAATACAAAGTGGTCCACCTGTAAAATATGAAATTTTCAACTCTCCAATCCACCATCACCCTGTCAAGAGGGCAAGGTGAAAGCAAAGTTTGAAAACACTAGTTTTAAAACATTTTTTTCCGTAACATCATGTAAAGTCTGAAAAAGCAGGAATGCAAAAGACGGTTATACACTGCTTTAAAGAAGACTAAGATTTGGTTCTCAAAGACCAGGTATGTTTAAGACTGTTGTACTAATGTGCTGTGTAGAAGGCAGATGCCTTAAACGGGACTCAAAAAACAAATCCAAAACCACATGCCCAAAACCATGTTGGTGCTACGTGACATTAAAAACCCCAAATTAGTCTTAGTGTAGGCACCTACCTGGGGAATGCAGTGAACCAAGAAACTGAGAGTCACAATCCAAAGCGCATTTAAAGCATTCACCTGGAAAGGAGGTTCTTTCTGGGCCCTGGCCCCTTGTTTCTTTCTACTTTATCCTGTCATTTTCTGCTAATAAAATCCATACAGAGAGCTGGGAAAAAAATGCCAGCAGCCACAGTGCTGTAGTATCTGTTTGATATGGCACTCTCCATCCAGCATTTGCTTGCTAAGGCACTTTCCAGGAATATGGGGACAGTGAGGTGGACATAGACTATTCATCTGCTGCTCCAGCAAGTACAACCCTGTAGCTATTACACAAAAGACACCTATCATATAAAGCACCTTCTCAGCACGCAAAGCGTGACAGGATTCAGGAAACAGGGCTGGCTACAGCCAGGTATCCACAGAAGATCTACAGGCACTTCTGTGACCCATTCAGCCAGAAGAAAAGCCCAGCAATGTAACCTCAGTAAACCATAGGGAAATTCACCATAAAATTTCATCTTTCTATGCATCCTAAGACAGCCAAATGATCTCCTCAACTTAGAGCTCTCTCCCAAGAACCTCCCAAAGTACACATAAGATATGTGAAGGCTTGTTGAATGCCTCTGTGATACATCACTGTTGACCAGTAGTTGTATTTGGTCAAACAGGTGTACTATGTTTGAAAATTCTTTTACTGTTGTTGACAATCACTATGATTTTTTTTTAAGCTATTGCTACCATAAGCATCTCCACTACTTACCTGCCACAGAAATTAATACCTGCTGAGAAATCTCATAGTGATATTGACATTTTCTACATCATGTGTAAAATTTGCATCCCTCTTAAAATGATAGATAAATTCTTATTAGCATGCTAGACATCAATACACAAAAATTATTCACCCATATGACTAAAGTTGCCTGTGACTGATTTAAAAACATGTAAGTGGTCAAAGAACCTCTTTCACACATTGGCAATTACTGGTCATTTTTGCAAAGTGTTGTTTTAAAAAATAATGATTTAAACTAACCATTCTAACCACTTCTGTGCATGATAAAAGGATATTCTCTAAACTGAAGGATTTGTGCTTTCACATGTTCTTCACAGACTTGTCGCAACTGTTTGTACAGTGTAGCAGAGACTTTGTAGGAGCAGAGATTTTCAACAGCCTAGAAACCAAAAAAGGGTTATGAATGAGACAAAAAAACCCTTAAATTTTTGTGTCCATGTAACAAAGGAAAAAAAAAAAATCAGCATTACATGTTCACGCTGTACACACAACCAAAACATCAAAATGAAGTTATGCAGAAATTTAAGACTTCAGGAGTCCTTTCTGATTCTGGTCCCTCCTTATTACGCTAGATTTTGTGTACAAACAAGATCTACCATCACAATCTGGGTCATATTTCAGATGTGCTGTTAAACACTACCAGAATTCTGCCTCCTTCAATACTGCTCAGCAGTAGAACTCCTCCAGAAGGTCCATTTTGTGCATCCTTCAGTATGCATATAAGTGCTTTTCTGGGGCAGGAACGCAATCATACCAAATATTTTAATTTCTTAGTAACTTTAAGGTAGACATTCCAACCAGTCTGTCTAAACGGTAAGTGAATATAGTTACTTTACTGTCTTTGATTGACTTCTTCCCAAATATTTCCACTGATTCACATACTCATGTTAAGGTACAAAAAAGTGGGGGGAAAAATAATTAAGAAAAATCTCCAACAACAACAAAACCCCCAAAACCAACCCCACACTAACCATTATATAAAGACTTGAACTGATTTACTGGGAGCTCATAGGATTTAGTTGAGTATTTATCCTTAGTTAACTAAGGAGACCAATGCTGCCCAAAACCAAATGTTCTGGTGGTCACTACGTTAATATCAACTGCCTTTATACTATGAGGCAATGCTGCAGAGAACACTGCCAAGGATTTAAAGCACTATGTCACCTGGGCAACTAAAACTGACCCAAGAATGTTCTCCTCTGCTCCAGAGGATTCTAACCGACCTAATCTGATTTTATTTAAATGCACATTAAAAATGGCCTCCACACTTTTGATACATTAAAACATGCAAACAAACAAAATTTTAACACAGTGCCTATTGTATGTTTTTCATCTGGTCTTAAAATGACAGTAAAATTATAGTAAAACAAAAGTAAAACAGTAACTTGCAAGAAACAGTATTCAGACAATCATTTTGCAGATACTGTCATAGCCACTCCTATCCACCCATCTAAATATAAGTCTAGTTAGGACTCATAATTTTTTCCTTCACTGCTCTGCTGTCTTTCCTTTGCTACTACACTGTCCTGTTCTATGTCCTCCAGAAGGGCAGTGCTACCCCATTTCAGGTTATTTAGGACCTCACTGCAAAGGTAATTTTCTTTTTCCATTATTTTTATCGCTCACTCCTCATTCGGCAATTCTTTGTACTGCCCCACTTTCTCTATCCCATCAAGTACAAGCTACTCCTATCAAAATCTATGCAATCTACCACCAATCCCAGGCATCATTTCTATTTTAGTCACAAAAAATTGGCTGCCACCCTCCCATTGCTGACTACATCTCTGCCAAGCACCTTCATGCCTGATTCCACGCTGCCTCTAATGCCTGGAAAGGAGTATCCTTCAGGCTTCCCACACAGCCTCATCATTGTTCTTCAGTTTCTCCTCAGCCACTGTGCCAAATTAAATAAATAAATCAGAAGGTTCAACTGCAGGCTGGTACACCAGCCTGCTCAGTGCACTGAACTCTAGCAGGCCTCTCACTTCCTCCCATAATGTCAGATAAAGACTCAAAAACCAACCCAAAAGGCCTGATAGTAAGAACTGATGCACCCAGAGATATTTTCCCCTACAGATGACTCGGTGCTCACCAACAGGCAGTTAAAATGATCTGTAAATACAGATCAGGTTTCCAGTGGATGCTGAACCTCATCTTTTATTCCTCTGGCAGGAGAGTAAGTACCTGTCAATGCACAAGCACACTGAACACTACCACCCTCTGTGAAGAAATCTTCCTGATTCACTGTGTTACAGATTACTCGACCAACCTTGCACAGTTTTTACAAATAAGCAGGTAAAGAGAAAAAGCAAGAAGTACAGCTCTCCTTTCACAGCTTATCTGAAATCTCTCTCCTCTTCTGCCAAAACTCAAGTGTGTACCCTAGTGATTTCATAGCCATATTATTATAATCTCATTTCTGAGCCTCTGAAAACAAGTTAGGTAACACTAAAAGCATCTGTGGGCTGTTTTTTTTTTTTTTGCTAGACATGAAAAAGCAGGGTTTTTCAAATGCTGAATTTAAAACAATAAAATGCATTATAATGCAAATGCTGCAAAGCTGCAAGTATTAAGAGATGAATTTATTACAAGTTTTTTATTTAAAGGAAAGAAATTACATTAAGTCTATATACATTTACATAATCAGCCATTTTAGATCCATATATTACATACTCTAACTAAAGAGACAAGTACAGTCAGTTCTGAAATCCATCCTGATTTTCTTGAACATGGACCTGGTATGGACTACCAGCCTTCTCCTCGCTCACAGTCCGCCCTTCGCACCTCAACAAAACAATTTAAAAATTTTAGGTGTGCATACTAATGTTTTCAATCCTGATCTGGCAAGGAGATCAATCTGCAGATCAAACACCTGCACCCACAGAAAACTCGTAACTAACTTATGCTATGTTGCACAATTTAGTGCATCAGTAATTTTTTATAACATGATCCCTGTAAAAAGTTACTATTTCAGTTAAACACCTCAAAACACATACATCTAAAATAACTTAGAACTAAACCACATAACTGGAGAATGTAGAGAGAAATGGCTCAGGAGTCCGTTTCTCTTTTGCCCCTCCCTAGCCCCTGCTCCAGTAGTCCAGGTGTGCCAGAAATTCTTTTTCACCACTTGAACAGAAAAACCAAGATCCTGATTGTTATGAAAATGCAATAGTAATCTGAAATGTGGGTGACAGTTTGTTGCCTGCTCAATCAAGATTATTTTTTAATTCCCCAAAAGGTATAGAAGTGTAATGTTATAATCTAATAACATCAACTATTTCAACCTTTCTACTTATAAGAGACCATAGCACGTACAAAAATCATCATACAATATATGACTTCTTAACCCCGTTAGTGTTAACATCCTGTTTTCAGCATGTTGAGTGGGCAGAGTATTGAAGACATTAAGACTTAGATCTCAGCCCTGCCCACGAAGAGCTTTCTGTGCCTCCCAACATAAAATGCTTTTTCATGGGCCCAGATCCTGGTAGCTCTCCATGGAACTGATATGTAGAACTGCAAACTGACTAGAAACAGAGTATGTAGCAAAGTATTCGATCAGCTTTTAACAAATCAAAATACCTTATGCTGAATGTTGCCAAAGCAGTTTATCTGCAGAAAACGAAACCAAAACCTTATGTGGCTTACCTGGTAGAGCTCTTCGAGGTTGTATTTAATAGAAATGCTACTCTGTATTGCTCCCACCGCTTCATGAAGTTTCTGCCAGGTGTCCTGAGTATAATTATCGGGTAATTTGGGTCTTTCTGTGAAGTAAGATACAGGTAGTTTAAAAACAGCCACCCAACGGGAGCCTGCAGCAATCTCTCTCTCCCTGCTGCTCCATCAAGTTCTGCCAAGCCTCTCTGCGCTTGGCCATGTAACTCTGGCACACTCAGAGGGATCACTAATTCCACCCGAGCCTTTGCACGACGCGCTTCACCCCCCGGCTGCTGTGTTTGACGCCCGTGTTACTTTTAGCGAGGCAACCACCCTCGCCTGGCTTTAATCAGCGTTGACACTAAGGTGGCTTTCTGCCCGCTCCCTACGGCCGCTGCCCCCGCGCACGGAGCCCCACGCGTGTCCCCGGGAGCCCTCACACGGGCACGGTGCCGGCAGCGTTATCAGCCCGGCGGCGTTATCAGCCCGACGGCAGCCGCCCCTCGCCCCGATAGAGCGGCGGGGCGGGTGACAGCGGCGGGGCCCGGCCGCGGGCAAGGGGCGGGGAGCGGCCGGGGCCGCAGTAAACAAAGATCGGGCCGGGCGCACCTGCCAGGACAGAGGGCCCGGCCTGCCCCGTACCCACCTCTGAAGTTCTTGATCACGAGTTTCTTGGAGGAGGCGGTCGCGCCTCCGCCTCCTCCTCCCCCTCCCGTGGCGCGGGTGGCGGTGGCGGCCAGCGAGGCGGGCTTGGTGAGCCCGTTCGTGTGTCCCACCAAGGCCGACAAGTGCGGCTTCTTCTGCGGCTCGTCCGNCGCCACCACCCAGCCGCCCTCCCCCACTGCCCGTGGGCGGCTGCCAAATGCCGCCGGGCCGGGAGGCACCGATAGCCAGCCGCCCGCCCGGCTCCAACCCTCCCCGGCGGCCGGCTCGGGTGCGTGTCCGGGTTCGAGTCCGTTCCCGGGTCCGGGCGGC